>JAQIUQ010003874.1:0-10923 GCA_030378365.1 Hybognathus amarus | reverse complement strand
TTTCCTCTTATCGCTCATCCATAAAGGAGAACCACTTTTGGGAACAACGACCGGGAAAGTGTACATCTTACGTCACAAATTTATAGCCTTTTTATTCAGTTATATTCTCCATTTTAATAGGTGGCAGAAGAAAGAATGAGGGTCAGAGCACACAGGAAGTGAGAGACAAAGTTCCTTACTTCATAATGGAAGAACAATGTCACATTTGTCCATACATAAATACATTCTCGTACAGTACACATTTATCTGATGAGTATAGATGTCAATACATTTAGATGTCTAAAAATACATATATATTAGGCTACTAAATAGGCTATTTTTTATACATAAAACATTTATTGCATGCGAACAGACTTGGTTTACTAGCAAAGTCTGGCCAATATGTATATATATATATATATATATATATATATATATATATTGTATATATATATATATATATATATATATATATATATATATATTGTGTGTATGTATATATGTATATATTGTATATGTTTTTTAGATGTTTTTTTATAAAGACGAATGTATACTTAACGTAGAGTGTAAGTTCAGTGATGTTCAGACCCGCTTTGTGTCGGTAGAATTGTCAGCAGAAGTGTCAGTAGAATGTGTAAATGGATAATTTGTACTTTTTCTGTGTTCTACCGACAGAGGGATTCCCATTCATACATCATCGGCGGACTTTTGACAGTAAAAACTACCAGAATGTACTTCGGCATTTTGTATCCCCACCTACGACTGTGGGTCGACAGAGTGTTATTAACAAAAGTTGTTGTTAGAGTAGGTTTATCACTAAAATTCTATACAGTACATTGTCTACTCTTTAAGCCCCGTTCACACTACCAGCGACTTGTCAGTGCACGCGTGCCAGTGTGCTGCGCTGGAGGCGTCTGCCAGTACTTGTTGCCTAGTAATGTTTGTGAGTGACATTCACTGTTGTTATTTCTATTTTAGACAACAAATAAGTTTTCTTGCCGCTACAAATAAACATTTTGGAAGGAAAAGTCTAAATATAAATGGAATAAGTACATAAAATGCATTATATTAAAGATGAAAGAAAAACAGTGAGTGCTCTTTGCCATCGCGGCTATTTAACTGCAGCAAACGGGCAAATAGCGGTCGGTCTCGGTTCCCAAAACCATTCAGTCACAGAGTCAGTACAGTGAATACCACTTAATGTACACGGAGACGTATCATAAATTATCAGGGACAGTTTCTGACTGCTAAAATGAACTTCTTGGTTCAACTTGCCTAGAGTCAGACTCGGCACTGCAGAGTGACGCCGCTCCACTGACTTCACTCCTATTGATTGTTGCCAGACTTACTTTAAAATGGAAGAACAATGTCACACTGGTTGCCCACTGGTTGCAACAGTCGCTGCTTAGCGTGTCACTGGAAACCGGTCCGCTCCCCATTGAAATTAATATTATTTTGTCGCTTAGTCGCTTGTCAGTGTGCAAGCGGAACATTTTGTTTAAAATTCTATAGCAGCAGTTTTTCCTAAACTGTAATTCAGCCGTACCGTACCATGCAGTGGAAAAGCGCCAAAGCGCATGCCATACCGAACCGTACCGTACTGTACCATGTATGTGGAAAAGCGCCAAATTGTGCCATACCGAACCGTGCCGTACTGTACCATGTCAGTGGAAAAGCGCCAAAGCATGCCATACCGAACCGATGCCGTAAACTGTGAAATGTATGATGAAAATTGCAAATACCAACAAATATGTTACAGCAATTACATCCGCAATGAGACTGAGCATGTCTTCAAACACATTTATCTGCTGTGTATAGAAGTCAATATTGCATGTAGATGTCTGTCCACTAATGTTTACACTGTTTACTGAATGTAAAGTAGCACTTTGCCTCAAACAATGCTACTATATTTCCTAGACAGTTAATATTCTCCCAGGAGTTCTTTCATGGCTTGTCTACTCAATCAGTGAACTCTGAAATACATAAAATAAATTGATTTGTATGCAGGGGGTTCAACCAAAACATAATGGGAAATATAATGGTGGCGTGTTTTATGTTTTTCTCTCATTGCTGGAGGTTAAAGATTACCTGACATTTCTGTCTGAGAGTTTTCTTTATTTGTCAAGTGTCTTTGGCTGTGCTGGCGGACACACATTCCAAGCGTGCAATGTATCAGCACTAGTTGTAGGCCTCAGTGGTTTGTCTGGGCCAAACAACAAAGGTGCCTAAATAAGTAGTTGCAAAAAAAACAACAAGCAATCTCAAAATGACATTTGAAAATGACTCGTCAAGAGTCTCTCTGGTGAGAGAAGGCAAGTGAAGTTTAAACAGCCCACTTCACTTTAGAGTGCTGATTTTACTGGCAGTGAATATGCATGAAAATGTGTGTGATACCATTGATATAAAAGAGTGTTTTACGCCCCTTGGCATAGGACATTTTTCATGCTCTGTGTTTGGCACTGAAGAGCTATGGGTGAATAAATGGAAGGATTGATACCAGTAACATTTCATGATGGTTGAGCTTAGGTAAAAAAAAAATAAAAAAAAAACCGGTTTAGAAACATTTTTTTTGAAAATTGGTAATGAAAAACAACATTACCAAAATAGTACATTACGGAAACATTGGACAACACCAAATTAATTTAAGTTGCATTAAGATAGTAAATACAGTGTATTTTATGAAACCAAACAGCAATGGTTGCAAAACACATAAAAATAGCAAAATACAAACAGGCCATTTTGATGGATGTTATTTGCAATATTTTTATAAATAAAAACATGCAAAGCTAGACTTGATTTACTTGAAAAATATGTGCCAAAATATATTAATTTTGAGGAAATTGACATTTCTCTCCTTTACCTATAGACCTTATGCACCAGAGAAACGTGGGCGCCATCATCTTTAGAATATCTATGGCATCGCTGTTTTGAGGAGTAATTAGCTGGTGAAGTTGATTTACTTATTGTAGAGTTAACAAAAGTTATCATGAGCATTGTAATGTTTATCATAACATTGTAAAGCAGATGTCTTAACAAATGTCGACCAGGAAATTATTTACGAGCAAGTTCATTCATACCTATGCAGAGATCGCTGTGAAAATACAGACCGGAAGTCAAAAGACAACGAGCGCAATGCTGAAAAGGGCGGAGCTACATAAGGTCTATAGTAATCATCTCTATTTTCTATGTTCTTGATATCACTTTACTTTAAAAATGTTTTAACAATGGCATACTGTAGTATCAAGTTAACGTCACAAGGGGTGTGTGCTAATGTCATAACAACTGCAATGAGATCCAACCCTTTGGGTTGACATTTGAATGATTTAAATAGTTTGTAAGCCATATCTGTATGCTCATGTTAGATGTGTGTTTGTATGTCGATAGACATGTGTGCTCAAGAGGATTGTGTAAGCCCATTCTCTCAGATTCTTGGCATATGGCCTGTCTGATTACAGGGAGAGGTGCTGACAGTGGTCAAACTGCCTAGTTTACACACATCCCTCTACGCCACCGGCACACTCTATGAATATCACACTGCGTCTTCCTCATTATAAACTAACACTGTTAATATTTTACTAATTGTGATTTTTCCCTCCACCCTCTCCTCTGCAACATGACATGTTTGGACTTATCTGAGCCATCTTTATTAGGCCCTACAGTTATTCCCAGTTGAAGCAAACAGCATTGTTGGTAATTATTGGATGAAATACTGATGTCCCTTTAAGGCTTTTAAACTACAGAACTATGTATTTCAAATTACATTACATCTAATTCAAAATACATTAGTTGGTGAGTTGCCTTACAGACTTTTCCAGGGGTTTTCAAACTGGGGTCCAGGGAATATTGGGGACTTCAAAGTGGGGCTGGGAGAGTCCACATACATACTACATGTTGTTGCTCACAAAATTCTAGCTTTGTCCTATTTTCACAGAAAGGGATTGTACTCAAAGCAAAAAGCCATCTTTATTATTCACAACATGTCACGGTTGCTGCGTTTTCAACAGTGAATATCCCCTCCATCATCATATAAATTGTGTCATGAAGTGTAGATAAGATGTTTTATGTCCTTCACTGACTTTGCATCAAAATATTTATTTCTGGCTACACCTGCATTCAAAATCACAAAGTTGCTCTCCATGGCAACAGCCCTTTCCACCTAGTGCTCAAGAATCCTATCCATCTTCATAATTTAACCGCGACAGAATGGTTTAGGTAGCATTATCTTGTTCAGTGGGGAAGTGCTGGCTTGCTTAAACGTACTGGGTGATCATATGCCATAATACAACACTGTAATCACAAAAATTACATAGTGCCGTTTTATAAGCTAAGCGAACACTGAGGTGAGCTGATAGGGAGATTGGCACTTTTGTTGCTGGTATCCATCAGATAGCCTCTAGATGTTCGTTTTCGCGAGAATCGCCTCAGAATGATAGGGCTGACTGAGCCACTCATGATCCCTGTTCAGCGAGGCTTTATCTGAAGCAAATTGAAGTGACTGTACCCGCCATTCATTCTTGCAAGTTTACACCAGAGAAGATAAGAAGACAGAGTGGAAAGCCCAGCAGAGGCCTGGGGTCTGAATAGACATTGTGTCTGCTCACACACGGATATGACCGAACAAAGGGCGACTCTATACAGAACACTAGATTGGGCACAGTGAAGTACATTATGCCATTCAGCATCAAACAGAGACGCTTGCGCCTGCATTCAGCTCGGAAAACCTCTTGCCATTCTCGTCCCCGGAAATGCGGAAAACCATCACACGCCAATCTTCATAAACCGTTCTGCTCAATTGCGGTTTATTTCGAACGAATAAGAAACCAATGAATGTTTATGGTTTATTATAAGTAACGGGATATTGTTTTATGGTGCATCGACAGCGCTTTTTATTAGATACTTGTTAAAAACTCACAAAGTCAGCATTGTGTTTTCCTTTGTGTGTGCTTGATTGGCACATTGATATCTTGCATCATTAATTTCACCATTGGAAGCCAAATGAGTTTAAAGTTGTGTCACGGTTCCTGGAGGACCATGCGCCCAGCATTCGCATTTCGCCACTGGCTGTCAACATAAAATAAACACGTAGGCACTTCTGCAACTGCGCGCGGCCCTGACTAGATAGATGTGTAAGGGAGAAGACAAACACGGCATGCTGGGATATTGGTGGCAGGGAAACCAGTGCCCAAATGCTAATTGGAAACTCACCCTGAGCCGGCAGAGTGGTGATTAATGATGATTGTTTCAGTATTCAGCGTACTTTTCCTGATTGAGCCTGAGTTTCACATGAGTAATTCTGCACATTGGAGAAAGGAGCCAGGCTGCCAGATCTGCCTATAAGTCATCAGCCACCCGCTGCTTTGCATCTGCAGTGTGAGCGTATATTTATATATATCTATCTCCTGCTGGAGGCCTGGGCCTGTTCCTGGCCCAAAGGGATACAGGAGGACCCGGAGCCTGGAAGGGCTGGCAGATTAGCCTTCTCTTGCTCACAATCTGACACCTTCCATTTTGAAACCCAGTGCAGAGAGCGCAAGGGCAGGCAGAGGTGGCGTCGGAAATGGATTAAGAGGCTCTCACCTTCCAACTCGGGTTCTGGCAGGCTGGTGGGATTCATTTTCACTTTCATTTCTAGCCTTCAACCCCTCCCTGCTCTTCCTTCTCGGTCACTCCCATCCTGCCCGCAGGCCTTTAACCCACCACCGACTTCCTGCCCAAACATTGTATCTCGACCTCAGAACACGGATCACTTAACTCAAATGGGTACGAGAGGCCTTGTAAAATGGGGACGAGAGACCGTCTTGCATGTGAATAATAGAGCGAGTCCTGCCAGGCCTCTTTGATCAGAGAGGTAAAAATGATGCGTCCGTGCAGATTGGGCTTCCTATGTCTATTGAGTAGGTGCTCATTAAATAGTCATAGGGGTTCCATTGAACTCACCATGATAATTAAGCTCAATAGAAAAGAGGTTTCTAAAAAATAGACAAAGAGATGGCAAACACAAGCATGCGTGAGCACTGAAGATGAACACAATGTGGCCAGACGTTTTCTACAGCTTTTTATGTTCAAGCGAGTACACCAATACAACAAGCATGTGCTGGGAATAGCATAGTGATTTAACGGCATGCTTTGTTCTCCATTCTTCAGTCTCAGAGGGATTTTGTGCTACCTCTGAGCAGATTTAGGGAGGCCCTGACTGTGCTTTACATAGATTGCCTCGATTCCACCGTTGCCAGAAAAATGTTCTCGAAACCTGTTCTAGCATACTTCAGAAGGTCTAGGCAAGGGTCACCCAAAGAGCGGAATCCAAAAATAAGCTTTGAGTGCCTTTCCATCAAATGTGCCCTTCATTCTGAATGCAGAGATGATTCTAAACATTTTTCTTTTTGTCTTTGGTATAACCAATAGTGAGGCTCAAATGAGTCCTTCAAGTGAGATGTTCCTTCTGAATTCGGCATCATTAATAGTATTAAAAATAGTATTACAATAATGACTCACTTTTAAACTTAAAAACAATCAATAATGTGGGTGAAAAAGTTGGCAAGTAGCTTTCTCTCAAACTCAGAGAGAAATGTTGTATTTTAATAACAACATTAGTTGGATTTGAGTCATCTGATGAGGCAAAAATAGCAAGTGTTGTTGTGTCATGGAGAAGTGTGAGCGAAATGCATCAAGATCACTGCTGATTTCAGTCTTCATAAATGCATATTCTGCTACAAACCCAGCACTTACGCTTGTTTTGGTTTAAAAAATAACTGAATGTGTTAAGTTATTAACTGCAAGAAAATCTCACGAGTATTTTTCTTAAAGGTGCCCTATAATGTGAAATTGAATTTATGTTGGCATAGTTAAATAACAAGAGTTCAGTACATGGACATGACATACAGTCTCAAACACAATTGTTTTTTCCTTCTTACTTAAATCTTGTATTTGAAAAACACCCCTGAAAAACAGGTGAATCTCCACATAATACCAACTGTTACGCAACAGTCGAGATCATTAATATGTACGACCCCTAACATTTGCATATGCCAGCCCATGTTCAGTGACAGACGGTGCTGGAGCTGTGCAGCCGAAGCATGCAGTTGATCAGTGTTCGGATGTACACATGAATACAAAAGTATATTTTAGTTCCTTCGTCTGAGCCTCTGAAGAAACAATGTATTAATTTTATTTTCTCTGGAAATTTTCAAACATTTCACCGACGACTGTTTCCTAAACTTGCTAAGAGCTGGCCTCGGATTGAGCTGATGTGTTGTTGTTCAAGTTCAGACAGGTAATCTTTCACTTTAAAATCGTTCAATACTGTTCATGCATCAGTAAGTCAGGCCAGTGACTTCACATTGTTTCTTTTAGTAGGATGAAAAAAAATTGTATTTAAATTGTGAATTATATACAGAAAGAAAACGATCAAAGAACAATCACAGCGCGAGTTTATCTGGACTTGCCAAACTCGTTATGAATTCAATGACGCACGTTACACTGCACAAAACCTCTTGCTGTATGTACATGATCGTGTCTGCATTAGTGAAAGCAGAGAAGGCAGAAACTGCGTTACAACGATAAGATCTTCATCCTCGCGATTGACAGACTGTCCTTTGCTTGCTCAATATGCTCATAACAGCAACACTTTATGTGATGGGAATAGATCTAAATACTTCAAAAACATCTCACGATTCGTTAATCTCGATAGCTGTAATAGTAAAAACCTATAATAGCTGCAGTAAAATCATTTGAGGGAGTTTCACGTGTAATACATGGCTATTTCATATGCAAGCATGCTCAACCAATCACAGCAGAGGCCGGTTACACATAGCAGACACGCCCCTTCAAACACAGTGTTCCAAGCAGAGGCTAAAATCAGGCTAGGAAAAATACCTTTTATTTCTAAATTATGACTATTTTTTATCTAAAAAACATACTAACATTATAAGGGCAACCCAGGAAACATTAGAAAATAATTTAAAAAACCATTATAGGGCACCTTTAATTATTTTAGTCTGCCAACAGGCCTAATATATATATATATATATATATATATATATATATATATATATATATATATATATATATATATATATATATATATATATATATATATATATATATATATATATATATATATATATATATATATATATATATATATATAATATAATTTTATATAAATTATATATTTTTATATAATTTTTTTTATTTGTAATTTTTATTTTTTATTGTAATTTTAGATATATTGATTATATTTTAGATTTACTTTTTGTTCTGTGTAATGTATAAAATATTATGCTGTTTTTATTTTATATGCATTGCATCTATAAACTGCTTCATGCATCCATCCATCCCTATATAATGATAAAAAGATCAATATTTATAGCTACTATTTCATTTTTTATTATACTTTCAGAAATATACCTCTAGATGTACTGCTACGGTTTATCTTGTATGCTTTGGTATGAGTGTTCTGTCTTCATATGCTGTGTCTATTTGAAAGTAAAGTGCAAGGGTTGCTGGGAAGGCTGTTTGTTCTTTTATTAAAGCGATCGTAGATGGTTGATTATGGGTTTTTACGCTAATGTGTCCAGGTGGTTCTGGAGTAGCTGACTCTGATAAAAGCTTGTTTTTCATTAACACACTGACAGTCTATCTAACTGTGCAATCACATTCTCCTCAGTTTATTAAAGTGGTAGGAAGTCACTTGTGCCCTGCAGTGACTGGCTGTAATTTTTCACCCAAAGGTCTGGCGACAGATTCAACGAATGTTGGCCTTTCTCTCAGTCTCTCTCCTTATCGCTCCCTCTCACTCAGTCTTCGACTTCCTCCCTTATCTCTCTATTTCTGTCTTTCGTCTTTCTCATTCTCTCTCTTGCCTCTCCTCTGACTCATTCATCTTTAGTCTTCTCCACACACACTGAAAGGTAATCTTGTTTTTCCCTTCCTTTTTGGATTATTTTTCATTGGAAACCCAAAATAGCAACCTTTGCAGTAAGTCCAGTTTCCCCCTCTGATATATCTCCATACCAAACAGCAGCTCCAAACTGATTGGCTGAGATAACTCATGGTAGCAGTCTGGAAGCACTTGGCTTGATTGGCATTTAGCCAGAGGCTATAATCATAGTTTACAGTGATGTTACAAAAGACCCAAACACCATCATATCAAGCCCCTGACTACCAGTTGTCACCCAAAATACATACCAACATCAACACAGCAGAAAAAAAAGATTGAATGCTTGTCTTCAAGCATTCATCGACAGACTTTTTCAGTGAAATCAGGAAGGCACTTCGGAAACATTTGACAACTTTGTGTGATTATCACCATAAATGTCATGAAAAAATACACAGTTTGTCAACTGATAAAGTGAGTCACTCTAAGGCATATGGGAAAGATGGTTGAGACATGACTAGTGACTTTTCTTTACTAGGTAGAAATTATTTTCACCTCCTTCTAAGTCTAAGACAGCACTCAAAGAAATGCACCTCTGAGCTTGAATAGAAATGTCATTAGGCACATACACGCAAACAGCTTTCTCCTCCCCTTTACCCTGAAATACGCACATGAACACATAATATCTGAGTACTATAAAATACTTATTTTCCTTACCCAAGAGGGGAGGAAATACGCACTTCCTGCCAGTGATGCAATTATGGTTGGGATTATTTAAAGTAGATGATACTAGGTAACAGATATGCTGTGAAAAAGATAATGTGCTGTGTGTTGCACCATTTAAAATCCATAACTTAATGTATGCACACATTTCAAGATCATAGTCCGTAGAATCTCATTGGGTAACTGTGGATAAAAATTATCAATGTGGGTGTAAATGTTTAAAATAATGAAGTTTTCATTCGGACTACTGAGGCGTGGTGTTTTCCTGATGGAAATGGAGCACATTTGATCCACAGCGCAGTTGTGAAGAGAGTCAAGTAAATTATCACTGTATTGTCTGAAGGAAAGGGATGCAGTGACTCATCAAAAATTGAAACGAGAAAATCACATTCAGTTGGCCTACAAAAATAAAATAGTGCGTAAACTGCTTTGTTTTCAAAGCAACAATACAAAAGAGGGCCTCTTTTTGCATCACTGTGCGTTCTTGCTGAGACCCTGAAGCAAGAATTTGAGAGAAAAAATGGAGGTGAAAACTCAGTAGGAAACTCCATGTAGTTGTGATTGGCTGATAACCCTGCCAATTAGAGAATGCCCACCTTGTTGTTCTATGAGTAGACCTGAATGGGTAAAGCTGGTGGAGGACTGATTAATTAGAAAGTAAACAACTCAACCACTTTTTGTGATGGGTTACATTTACACATCTTGTCTGGCTGCTTCTAGTGGTGACAATTAAAAAATAATGGCCAAACTGCAGTTGGAGGAGATAAATAGAGCCTACATGCATTCACTGGCCACTTTATCTATGTAGGCCTTTGTTAGTACTTGGGGTTTGAGTCCCTTTTACTTTCAGAACTTTCTCAACTCTTTGTGGCATACAAGAAACTGGAAACATTCCTCGGAAATTTTCGATACATATTGACATGATAGCATCACTCAGTTGCTGCAGATTTGACGGCTTCACATCCATGATGCTAAAGCCAAGTATCACACTGACAGGATTTTAAGCCCAATTTATGCCCGATTTGCTAATTCGTTTGAGCTTGCTTAGACAGGTCAGGGTGTAATCGCGTACGAATCGCTGCGGATTAGCGGACGATGAACACTTGCCAATCTGTTAGTATGAAAGTGCCAACAACGCAGCGTAAATCTTATTTTTTCTTTTATTTTTGCATTTTTTTCTCAGAGCAGATCGGCGCGCAAACAGTGTGCAGCACTAGTTTCTGACTTCCATATTCGCGTGTTGTGTTCTCTTCTTTGCTGGGTATTGACGCCACATGCAGTTTCGCGTCATTTCTGGTTCGTTTTTTTGTGACAAACGTAGTTTGTACAATAAGAGTCCGTTG
>JAQIUQ010003873.1:547500-621893 GCA_030378365.1 Hybognathus amarus | reverse complement strand
AAAAAAACGCAGTGTACCCCTTACGTTTTTTTCGGGTCAAAATTTTGATTTTCTTGAAACTCTGGATTCTGATAGAGGGCCATGGGACTTAGATCTGAGTGCAAAAATGGAGGCTCTAGACCCTTCCAGAGCTGAGATATTTAGATATTTATAATGGCATACAGAGCTGAGATATTGAGATATTTACAATGGCATAAATGCTACGTGAAATCTCAATATCTCAGCTCTGGAAGGGTCTGAGAGCCTCCATTTTTGCACTCAGATCTAAGTCACATGGCCCTCTATCAGAATCCAGAATTTCAAGAAAATCAAAATTTTGACCCGAAAAAAAAACGTAAGGGGTACCACTGTCGTTTTTTTTTTCGGGTCAAAATTTTGATTTTCTTGAAACTCTGGATTCTGATAGAGGGCCATGGGACTTAGATCTGAGTGCAAAAATGGAGGCTCTCAGACCCTTCCAGAGCTGAGATATTTAGATATTTATAATGGCATACAGAGCTGAGATATTGAGATATTTACAATGGCATAAATGCTACGTGAAATCTCAATATCTCAGCTCTGGAAAGGGTCTAGAGCCTCCATTTTTGCACTCAGATCTAAGTCACATGGCCCTCTATCAGAATCCAGAGTTTCAAGAAAATCAAAACTCCCGACCCGAAAAAAACGTCAAGGGGTACCACTGTCGTTTTTTGTTCGGGTCAAAATTTTGATTTTTCTTGAAAACTCTGGATTCTGATAGAGGGCCATGTGACTGAGATCCTGAGTGCAAAAATGGAGGCTCATACCTTCCAGCCTGAAGATATTAACATTTCACGTAGCATTTATGCCATTGTAAATATCTCAATATCTCAGCTCCTGTATGCCATTATAAATATTCATATCTCAGCTCTAGGAAGGTTCTAGAGCCTCCATTTTTTACTCAGATCTAAGTCACATGGCCCTCTATCAGTAATCCAAAGTTTCAAGAAAATCAAATTTTGACCTAAAAATCGGTAACACCACTGTTCGATTTTTTTTTTTCGGGCTCAAAATTTGGATTTTCTTGAAACTCTGGATTCTGATAGAGGGCCATGTGACTTAGATCTGAGTGCAAAAATGGAGGCTCTAGACCCTTCCAGAGCTGAGATATTGATATTTCATGTAGCATTCACTGCTCATTGTAAATATCTCAATATCTCAGCTCTGTATGCCATTATAAATATCTCAAATATCTCAGCTCTGGAAGGGTCTAGAGCCTCCATTTTTGCACTCAGATCTAAGTCCCATGGCCCTCTATTCAGAATCCAGAGTTTCAAGAAAATCAAAATTTCTGACCCGAAAAAAAAACGTAAGGGGTACCACTGTCGTTTTTTTTTCGGGTCAAAATTTTGATTTTCTTGAAACTCTGGATTCTGATAGAGGGCCATGGGACTTAGATCTGAGTGCAAAATGGAGGCTCTAGACCCTTCCAGAGCTGAGATATTTAGATATTTATAATGGCATACAGAGCTGAGATATTGAGATATTTACAATGGCATAAATGCTACGTGAAATCTCAATATCTCAGCTCTGGAAGGGTCTAGAGCCTCCATTTTTGCACTCAGATCTAAGTCACATGGCCCTCTATCAGAATCCAGAGTTTCAAGAAAATCAAAATTTTGACCCGAAAAAAAAACGTAAAGGGTACCACTGTCGTTTTTTTTTTCGGGTCAAAATTTTGATTTTCTTGAAACTCTGGATTCTGATAGAGGGCCATGGGACTTAGATCTGAGTGCAAAAATGGAGGCTCTAGACCTTCCAGAGCTGAGATATTGAGATTTCACGTAGCATTTATGCCATTGTAAATATCTCAATATCTCAGCTTGTATGCCATTATAAATATCTCAATATCTCAGCTCTGGAAGGGTCTAGAGCCTCCATTTTTGCACTCAGATCTAAGTCCCATGGCCCTCTATCAGAATCCAGAGTTTCAAGAAAATCAAAATTTTGACCCGAAAAAAAAACGTAAGGGGTACCACTGTCGTTTTTTTTTCGGGTCAAAATTTTGATTTTCTTGAAACTTGGATTCTGATAGAGGGCCATGGGACTTAGATCTGAGTGCAAAAATGGAGGCTCTAGACCCTTCCAGAGCTGAGATATTTAGATATTTATAATGGCATACAGAGCTGAGATATTGAGATATTTACAATGGCATAAATGCTACGTGAAATCTCAATATCTCAGCTCTGGAAGGGTCTAGAGCCTCCATTTTTGCACTCAGATCTAAGTCACATGGCCCTCTATCAGAATCCAGAGTTTCAAGAAAATCAAAATTTTGACCCGAAAAAAAAAAACGACAGTGGTACCACTGTACGTTTTTTTTTTGGGTCAAAATTTTGATTTTCTTGAAACTCTGGATTCTGATAGAGGGCCATGTGACTTAGATCTGAGTGCAAAAATGGAGGCTCTAGACCCTTCCAGAGCTGAGATATTGAGATTTCATAGTAGCATTTATGCCATTGTAAATATCTCAGATATCTCAGCTCTGTATGCCATTATAAATATCTACAATATCTCAGCTCTGGAAGGGTCTAGAGCCTCCATTTTTGCACTCAGATCTAAGTCCCATGGCCCTCTATCAGAATCCAGAGTTTCAAGAAAATCAAAATTTTGACCCGAAAAAAAACGTCAGTGGTACCCCTGTACGTTTTTTTTCGGGGTCAAAATTTTGATTTTCTTGAAACTCTGGATTCTGATAGAGGGCCATGGGACTTAGATCTGAGTGCAAAAATGGAGGCTCTAGACCCTTCCAGAGCTGAGATATTTAGATATTTATAATGGCATACAGAGCTGAGATATTGAGATATTTACAATGGCATAAATGCTACGTGAAATCTCAATATCTCAGCTCTGGAAGGGTCTAGAGCCTCCATTTTTGCACTCAGATCTAAAGTCACATGGCCCTCTATCAGAATCCAGAGTTTCAAGAAAATCAAAATTTCTGACCCCAAAAAAAACGACAGTGGTACCCCTTGTCGTTTTTTTTTCGGGTCAAAATTTTGATTTTCTTGAAACTCTGGATTCTGATAGAGGGCCATGGGACTTAGATCTGAGTGCAAAAATGGAGGCTCTAGACCCTTCCAGAGCTGAGATATTTGAGATATTTATAATGGCATACAGAGCTGAGATATTGAGATATTTACAATGGCATAAATGCTACGTGAAATCTCAATATCTCAGCTCTGGAAGGGTCTAGAGCCTCCATTTTTGCACTCAGATCTAAGTCCCATGGCCCTCTATCAGAATCCAGAGTTTCAAGAAAATCAAAATTTTGACCTCGAAAAAAAAACGACAGTGGTACCCCTTACGTTTTTTTTTGGGTCAAAATTTTGATTTTCTTGAAACTCTGGATTCTGATAGAGGGCCATGGGACTTAGATCTGAGTGCAAAATGGAGGCTCTAGACCCTTCCAGAGCTGAGATATTTAGATATTTATAATGGCATACAGAGCTGAGATATTGAGATATTTACAATGGCATAAATGCTACGTGAAATCTCAATATCTCAGCTCTGGAAGGGTCTGAGAGCCTCCATTTTTGCACTCAGATCTAAGTCACCATGGCCCTCTATCAGAATCCAGAGTTTCAAGAAAATCAAAACTTTGACTCGAAAAAACAACAAGGGGTACCACTGTCGTTTTTTTTTTCGGGTCAAAATTTTGATTTTCTTGAAACTCTGGATTCTGATAGAGGGCCATGTGACTTAGATCTGAGTGCAAAAATGGAGGCTCTAGACCCTTCCAGAGCTGAGATATTGAGATTTCACGTAGCATTTATGCCATTGTAAATATCTCAATATTCTCAGCTCTGTATGCCATTATAAATATCTAAATATCTCAGCTCTGGAAGGGTCTAGAGCCTCCATTTTTGCACTCAAATCTAAGTCCCATGGCCCTCTATCAGAATCCAGAGTTTCAAGAAAATCAAAATTTCTACCCAAAAAAAAACGTACAGTGGTACCCCTTACGTTTTTTTTTCGGGTCAAAATTTTGATTTTCTTGAAACTCTGGATTCTGATAGAGGGCCATGTGACTTAGATCTGAGTGCAAAAATGGAGGCTCTAGACCCTTCCAGAGCTGAGATATTGAGATATTTATAATGGCATACAGAGCTGAGATATTGAGATATTTACAATGGCATAAATGCTATGTGAGATCTCAATATCTCAGCTCTGGAAGGGTCTAGAGCCTCCATTTTTGCACTCAGATCTAAGTCACATGGCCCTCTATCAGAATCCAGAGTTTCAAGAAAATCAAAATTTCTGACCCAAAAAAAAAAAACGACAGTGGTACCCCTTACGTTTTTTTTTCGGGTCAAAATTTTGATTTTCTTGAAACTCTGGATTCTGATAGAGGGCCATGTGACTTAGATCTGAGTGCAAAAATGGAGGCTCTAGACCCTTCCAGAGCTGAGATATTTAGATATTTATAATGGCATACAGAGCTGAGATATTGAGATATTTACAATGGCATAAATGCTACGTGAAATCTCAATATCTCAGCTCTGGAAGGGTCTAGAGCCTCCATTTTTGCACTCAGATCTAAGTCCCATGGCCCTCTATCAGAATCCAGAGTTTCAAGAAAATCAAAATTTTGACCCGAAAAAAAAACGACAGTGGTACCCCTTACGTTTTTTTTTCGGGTCAAAATTTTGATTTTCTTGAAACTCTGGATTCTGATAGAGGGCCATATGACTTAGATCTGAGTGCAAAAATGGAGGCTCTAGACCCTTCCAGAGCTGAGATATTGAGATTTCACGTAGCATTTATGCCATTGTAAATATCTCAATATCTCAACGGCTGTATGCCATTATAAATATCTAAATATCTCAGCTCTGGAAGGGTCTAGAGCCTCCATTTTTGCACTCAGATCTAAGTCACATGGCCCTCTATCAGAATCCAAAGTTTCAAGAAAATCAAAATTTTGACCCGAAAAAAAAACGTACAGTGGTACCACTGTCGTTTTTTTTTTCGGGTCAAAATTTTGATTTTCTTGAAACTCTGGATTCTGATAGAGGGCCATGTGACTTAGATCTGAGTGCAAAAATGGAGGCTCTAGACCTTCCAGAGCTGAGATATTGAGATTTCACGTAGCATTTATGCCATTGTAAATATCTCAATATCTCAGCTCTGTATGCCATTATAAATATCTAAATATCTCAGCTCTGGAAGGGTCTAGAGCCTCCATTTTTGCACTCAGATCTAAGTCCCATGGCCCTCTATCAGAATCCAAAGTTTCAAGAAAATCAAAATTTTGACCCGAAAAAAAACGACAGTGGTACCCCTTACGTTTTTTTTTCGGGTCAAAATTTTGATTTTCTTGAAACTCTGGATTCTGATAGAGGGCCATGTGACTTAGATCTGAGTGCAAAAATGGAGGCTCTAGACCCTTCCAGAGCTGAGATATTGAGATTTCACGTAGCATTTATGCCATTGTAAATATCTCAATATCTCAGCTCTGTATGCCATTATAAATATCTAAATATCTCAGCTCTGGAAGGGTCTAGAGCCTCCATTTTTGCACTCAGATCTAAGTCCCATGGCCCTCTATCAGAATCCAAGAGTTTCAAGAAATCTTTTTTTCGCACAAAAAAAAAACATAAGGGGTACCATTGTCGTTTTTTTTTTCGAGCAAAAAGAAGTTTCTTGAAACTCTGGATTCTGATAGAGGGCCATGGGACTTAGACCTGAGTGCAAAAATGGAGGCTCTAGACCCTTCCAGAGCTGAGATATTGAGATATTTACGAGATATTTGTGACATACTGAGATATTGAGCCATTATAAATACCTCAATATCTCAGCTCTGGAAGGGTCTAGAGCCTCCATTTTTGCACTCAGGTCTAAGTCCCATGGCCCTCAATCAGAGTCCAGAGTTTCAAGAAGATTAGAGAACTTTTTTTTTTCGCACAACAAAAAAACAACAGTGGTACCCCTTAGAGCTGAGATATTGAGATATTTATAATGGCTCAATATCTCAGTATGACATAAATATCTCAATATCTCAGCTCTGGAAGGGTCTAGAGCCTCCATTTTTGCACTCAGGTCCAGAGTTTCCCAGAGTTTCAAGAAGATTGGAGAAATGCGGGGTCCAACAACACAGCGAGTACTGCGCTTCAGTTTTTTCTGGATGGAGTGAGGAGATTTGGATGGCCTTATACTGTGAGTAAGGCTGTTCTCATAGTATCGTTTAAGCAATATAAATGATTTGTCAGCTGTTTGTGAAACATGAAATTATTAGGATTTATTCAATGCTGCATTTAATTTTCATGAACCTGTGTGAGGAAATTCTCCAGTATTTTTAGTAAAGTTTTGTTGATTCAGCTGGATGGATACTAATTTCAAAATCTGATGAGTTGCAGGGTAAAAGGTGACAAGGGTGTTGAAAATGTCAGCATTGCCCAGATGATGTTCACTATGAGAAGCACAGGACATGGAAGTTTTATAAGTGGAAAACTGTACAACCAGAGGTGAATTATTCCTTTTGAAATGATAATCAAATTACCCAAGATCCAAGTAGGTACATGACATGTCTTGTTATTATTGGTGTGCCCTTCAGTGTGATATTTACTCCATGTGAATTGCTGTTTGACTATTCTTGAACACTGTTTGAATGACCCATGGGGAAATTTTTTATTTACGAATAGTAGAATTGAACGTCTGTGGAGGGATGTTTGGACAGGAGTTACTCACGTTTACTATGACGCATTACACAGCCTGGAGGAAGATGGATCCCTTGACATCTCGGATAATCTCCATCTCTTCTGTGCTCAGTACACCTTCCTCCCAAGACTCAAGGTTGATTTGGCCAAGTTTTCTGCTGGATGGATGCTCATCCTATCAGAACAGAGGGCTTCCTTACCCCAAACCAGCTGTGGGAGCTCGGGATGCTGCAGCACCCCATCCGCGAGCCAGAGGAAGATGTGGCAGTTGAGTGATAATGCCAATGACATTGTTGTCCGCCTTTAAATTAATTTTTTCAATCTATATACTGATACGAATCTTCTGTTGGTTTTAGGGAATCCAAATTGAGGATATTGATTGGGAGAGCTCAGGGCTCTCTCATAACTCTGCCAACACAGGTGTTACAGTGCCAGAAATGGAATGTCCATTGAAGACAGAGGACATGGAAACTCTACGCCTTGCCATTGATCCCCTTTCTTGTTCAAATAATTTTGGAAGAGACATTTATTTCTCCACACTCGCACATGCATTGTACCTACTTCACAATCATTGACAGTCATGTCTGTGCCAATCAGAGGACTTTTAATAATTCATAATTGTATCCAGGCACCTTCTAGTCCATCTTCCATTCACAGTGAAGTGATTGTAACCAAAGTAATGCCACAATGTTGCATTTTGTTTCCAAAGATTTTGTATTTATTGGACTTCTGTCAAACTGACACAGCCACAGGGAAGCAGGAAAGGACGCAGTGAAGGACATCTTTCTGACAAACATTGTAATGGTGCAATGCCCATATGGAAATGCTTTTTGAAGTATAACTTGAGTTGGGTTAACAGATACAAACTGGACTTAATGAAAAAAGATTTGCACAAATATCTTATCTATTATTATTTGTCTGAATGTATATGCATTGTACTTAAACCATGAAAGAAAAACATTCAGTAATCTAATTAGCGCTGAATATTTGAAACTGCAACATTTCACTTAACCCTCAGGTGCTCTTTGGTCATTTCTGACAGAAAAATTTTCTGTTTTGAAATTTTAAAAATCACAGCTTCATTGGAATGTTACGAAACTTGGTGACTTTTATGGCATTGGGTATGTGAACCCAAAAAAAATTGAGGTCATGATCCGAGCATGCTAAGTGGTCGTAAAAAAAATAATCACACTTGTGGTCTTTGGTCAAAAATGACCCCCATAGGGGGTCAAAAAAACTTTTTTTAGTTTTTTGTCAATTTTTTTTTATAAGAAATAGTTTTTGAGATTGTTTCAACTATATATTAAAATCCACCAACAACAACAAAAAAAATGTGTTCATAAACAGCTGGGAAATTCATATGCCTCTCCATAGAGAGCTGTACATGCCATATAGTGGTTACACCATGATTCTACGCTTTTTCTCTATACTGTAACCAGATGGTGCTAATTTTCTTAAAAAAAAAAATTTTTCTGAAGGCCTAGACTCTATATTAAACTAAAATACTGCATTAATATTTTTTTTAAAAAAATAATATATATATATATATATATATATATAGAAAATATATCTATTTTTCCATGGCAAAAATAAACCATAAATATTGCATAAATATTAATAAATTCAATTATATTGTCTCAAAATACTAAATTAAAAAGAATAAATATTATAGAACAAAATAAATTGCATTGGTTTTACTGGGATGGAGAAAGTTTCATTTTTAGGTGTCCGGTCACTTTTGACCGGGAAGATAACAAGTGTGACTCCAAACGAAGAGCACCTGAGGGTTAAACCTGATGAAATACCTGCCCTAGATGGAAGGCCTCTGTCATCACTTGGTTGAACTCAGTAAAAGTTTGCATATGCTTAACAGGTAGGCGGATTGTATTACTACATGCAGCGACTGTTGGGTAGCAAACTGTATGTGAACCATATAGGATGTCACAGGTGTGATTGAACTAAGACTCTAGGTTCTCTTCTCTTCTCTCTCTCTTCTGGTAAGACAGGAATGTGGCCCTGTCCTGTGAGCCACTGGAGAAACATACTGGGGGACAGGTGACCAAGATAGTCTACTGTGTCACCCACCTCTGGATGTACACCTTTTCAAAGACAGAAAGCAAACAATTATGTAAATTAAATATTTGGTTTACCTGTACCAACACAGAGGTAGAATTTGGAAATCTAATATCTTGCGTAAGTGTACTTACATTGATAATATAATCTACATGAAAACTTCATAAAATGTGTAAGACAGAGAAACTAAGTAAACAGAGATTACAAGAAGAAAAGTAAATGAGCAATTACATGCTTCCAGCTCCGGCAAGAAGTCCTGGAGATGGTTCATAACGCTCACTTCCACCTGTTGTTTGTTGGAGCCCTTCTCGCTGAACTCAGGTTGGCAAGCCGCAAAGACAAAGTCAGCATCAGCCTGGTGAGAGAAACCATGTATCATTATGAGTTTATCCAGAAAGAGAGAGCAGTAGTGGGTGAGTGAGCTGAGAGAGAGGGAGAAGCATGAATGATGAGTGACAAGTATGGCATGAAGAACAACAGCACTAAAATATAGAATGAAGAAAAAATAATATCAATATGAAGTGAAATGTAAAAAATCAAAACATGAAAATTAACATCACTGACAAGGATTAGCATAGTAAAAAAACAATTATACCGAAGAATTTCTTCCCTCTTTTCAACATTAACAGGTCCTTTATAGCCACAGCTCAAAATGTCCTCAATCAGTTCAGTCATTGTAGTCTCTGTGGCCGACTCAACCTTAAAAAGACACACAAACATAAAAAAAAACACTGATTAAAATGTGTTGCCAAACATTTTACAGCACTAAAACCCTTAAGACCTCTTACCTGGGAGAGAAGTGATATATACTCCGCATCAGATCTCCACATCTCCCCATCACACAAGTACCCGTAACACCAATGTTTGAGGCAGCAGGGTGCTGGTCTGCTTTGAGCCAGACTTGCAGCCCAGATTTCACCAGCACTTCTGAAAGAAAAGCATCTAAATTAGTAGAAACACAGTAATGTCCTGAGGACTTAAGTGCATAATACTGTGTTAAGATCACAAGCCACAACAGCCACAACCTTTTCTAGAACCCCACCCTCCTAACAAAAAAAGTTATTTAATAGTCAGGACTAACTGATCTATAAAAATCATATGGCAACAGTGAGAACCAAAGAAAAAAAGAACTGTTGAAAGTAAATGTATATCACACACAGATTGTTACTCATCATTCAACAGATGTTTTTGCATAAACTGTTCATTAATTGACACAGCCTCATTGCAAATATAGCTTAACTGCCTTAAATCCACATCACATCAGGTGGAACTGGCCACTATACAAGTTATGACAAAATTCAACTGTAATGTTGAACCTCCTCTTTGTTCTCTTAAAGAATTAGTTCACTTTTAAAAAAAACTTTTGCTGGCAATTCACTCACCCCATGTCATCCAAGAAGTCAATGTCTTTCTTTCTTCAGTCGAAAAGAAATTAAGGTTTTTAGTGAAAACGTTCCAGGATTTTTCTCCATATAATGGACTTCAGTGGGAACCAGATGGTTCAAGTTCCAAAAGAAACTTTCAGTACAAACTGCAAACTTGTTCAAATGGCTTTAAACGATACCAGACGACGAATCAAGCGAAACGATCGCTCATTTTTTTGTTAAATAACAAAGTTTAAGTTTTATAAGATCAAACGCTCGCCTTGCTCTGTTCTGTGGTGCACGTTCGTGACTCTCCTGTTTGAACTTGTTCAACAAAATGAACAAATCTTTTCCGAATCAATTCGTTCGTTCCTTCGCCAAATGAACCAAATGACTCGGGAAAAGATTTGTTCATTTTGATGAACAGGAGTGCATTACAGAACAGAGCAAGGTGAGCGTTTGAGCTTATAAAACTTAAACTTTGTTATTTATTTATAAAATGAGCAATCGTTTTGCTTGACAAGACCCTTATTCATCGTCTGGAAATCGTTTAAAGCCATTTGAACAAGTTTGCAGTTTGTATTTAAAGTTTCTTTTGGACATTGAACCGTCTGGTTCCCACTGAAGTCCATTATATGGAGAAAAATCCTGGAATGTTTTCATCAAAAACCTTAATTTCTTTCCCACTGAAGAAAGAAAGACATGGACATCTTGGATGACATGGGGTGAGTAAATTATCAGCAAAAGTTTTTTCAAAAGTGAACTACTCCTTTAAGACATTGTATTCAAGCTTAATGGTCTCCCAACATTATCCATACAATGAGTCTGTACATAGCTCCTGTGGATAAGTATCTAAAGCCTTGCATGTTTCAACATGCAGCGCTAGGATTTGCAATAGATAGCTGGTGTGATAGGAGTGGCACATTGACCCCCATACTAGAGAAGGACCTGGAGTCAGGAGGCAGTGGTTGAGTGTCTAAGTTCCTCCTCTATCGGAGCAATATATAGACACCCTTTCCGCCTATACTTGCAGTCTTTAGCATTAGCCCAGTATATCCACTGTCCCTAGGAGACACCATATATAGTTTTCTAGAACCCCACCCTCCTAACAAAAAAAGTTATTTAATAGTTAAACTCTATTGAAATGTGACAGCGCTCATCACTCAAGATATTGATTCAAATTATTGGTAACACTTTAGAATAAGGTTCATTAGTTACTACATTAGTTAACATTAACAAAGAATGAACAATACTTCTTCAGCATTTGTTAATCTTTGGTAATGTTAATTTCAACATTTACTAATACTTTATTAAAATCTTGTTAACATTAGTTAATGCACTGTGAACTAACATGAACAAACAATGAACAGCTAGATTTGTATTAACTAACGTTAAAAAAGAATAACAAATACAGTAACAAATGGTTAGTTCATGTTAGTTAATGCATGAACTAATGTTTAATAAATGAACCTTATTGTAAAGTGTTACCAAATTATTTTATACCAAGATTAGATTGGCCATGGGTAAGTTCTATGTACCTGCTCCTTTGTAAATCAGCCAGCCCCCAGACACACTTTCCAGTTTTGGATAAAGATCTTTGAGGGTTGAACCTCATTCAAGAGTAATATAAATCATACCATCATTACTGTATTGACAAACAAACATTGGTTTTGATAGTATTATATGACCAAAAAAAAAACGTGTTGCCTCACCTCATCAGGGGTGTAGTTCTCTGGTATCAGCGTGGACCTGAATCCCAAACCAGCTTGCAGATGGAAAACTTCTTCACTGCCTTTGGGAGTGCGCTCAACCATTTTGGGTAAGAGATAAAATGGAACTTCTATCTCTTTGACTGGTGTGGAGTGGTTGGAAGTGCCTTGAACACGCGGCGCTTTCCCCTGGCTCCAAAAAGGGCAGGAAAAGACATGTGATGATCATTTATTAATTTGACATTACACAATACTAATACACATTTCACTAGCTACAGTTTGAGAATTTAAATTGATGAATTTAAGGAATAAGTCAGTCTGACAATTACAGTTAAGAACTTTGTCATTTCTGTGTGGACACTGGGTCGGCCATCTCTCCCTCTTTCCTGACTCCTTCCCTGTCTGCTAGAATGACATGTTCAAGAGATGCATCACATTATTTTATACATGTTAACCTGGGTGTGTGTGTGTTATCGGATTTGTTGCGAAAACTAGACAACACCTTAGAATCTCAGGGCCAATTTGATGTCGGGCACTGGGGGTAGCTCTGTTTTGTGCACTGGGCCCAACAGGACCAGGGGAAGGTGTTGCATTTGTGAGCAAATTTAGGAGGTGTCTTGCTGAATTGACTACTTCTGAGTTGTCTCCCAGTATACAAATTCAGCAGTAGGTTGGAAAAGCTATACAATACATCAACTTAATAACCCATAAATCAATATAAATAACTTAAATATTACCAAATCAAATCAAATTACAAAGTGGGATGTTTTCCATATTCCAAAGACAATATTGCAAAAAGTAAATGGCTAGCTATATCAATATAAAACAAAATATTAATAAAATAGGCACTATATTTATAGACCACAATACCATAGCACTATTGAATTTAATTAAACAAAACATACAGCTTTCTTTCGAAGTGTAAAAGTGCTATTTTTGTGTTCTAGTCAAACGGAATTAGCTAACTTATGCATTCAATATGAATAGGGTGCTATGGTATAGAGTAATTGCCCTGATGTTTATGGCCTTACGCTAGCACCTGCCAAACGCAGCAACACATAACTTACAAGCTTACTACTCTCTCTCTCTCTCTCTCTCTCTCTCTCTCTCTCTCTCTCTCTCTCTCTCTCTCTCTCTCTCTCTCTCTCAGTTACGTAAGCAGTTACGTTACTCTGACAATGAATAACACTGGCAACGTTTGCAACATTTTCACCGGAGGAAGAGGCAAACGCTTAAAAATAAACACCAGGCAAAAATGTTGTTACCAGAGCTAGTAGGCTACCATAAAAACGTGGGATTAACTTATAGTTACTGTGTTAGCAACGTCGGGAGAAAGATTTAACTTCACCCTTTTCTACAAAATAGCTATAACATTAACAGTCAAACAAAAGATCGTTAGATCGAAAAAAAAATTGTCATTACCGTATTTGTCCCAGCCGAATCCATGGTGGTGGTCACTGGTCAAGCCAGTCGGCAAGTCAGGCAAGCACTTCTTTTCTGTTTCATGGCGGGTCACATACTGTGCTCCAAAACATTGGTGCTGATTGGCCCAAGAGGAGTCCTGTCTATGCTGTGCGCCAATGAACGCTATCGATCGATCTGCGCTCGATTGCTCTTCCTTCATCCTCCAACTACCTTGTGAGAAGTGAATGTGAAGATATTTTGTTTAATTTTCAGTGAGGATCAAATTTTATTGGACTTCAGTTCCATACAAATAAATTCAATTTCAAATTATACAATTCAGATTCAGTTTTTGAATAAATTCAATTTTAATTAAACAATACAATTTCAAATTATGTGATTTAAATTCAGTTTTTCAGTGCAATTATTCAGGTTTAGCCATTCGAATTCAAATATAAATGGTTCAAATTCAGTTTCTGGTGGCACATATTTCAGTCCATACAATATGTTGAAGGGGGTGCCCGCGGATATGTAAATATAAGTGTTTTATTTGAAGGTAATAAAAACATTATGGTTTATTCTTTATACACCACTGAAAACATAGTTATGTGTGTCATATTGCAGTTCTGTTTATAGATACTTAAAATTTTTACACATTTTTTAACCCCAAAATGAAAATGTTGTCATAATTTACTACTCACCCTCATGTTGTTCCAAACCTGTATGAGTTTCTTTCTTCTGTTGAACAACACAAAATAAAATAATTTGAAGAATGTTGATAACCAGACAACATAAGGAACTTCATTTGATAAAGCTAATAATAATACTTGCTTGGGTATTTCGAAAAAGGTCAATCACGTCAGACTTTCCTCAGCTGCCTGGTTACCAACATTCTTTGAAATATCATCTTTTGTGTTCAGCAGAAGAAAGAAAGAAGAAAGGTTTGGAACAACATGAGGGTGAGTAAATGATGACAACATTTTCAGTTTTGGTTGAACTATCACTCTAATAAGAATTGTTTTTTTTTTGGATCAAATATTAAACTCTGTTTTAAAACATGAAGATTAAATTAGTTTTGTCACAGTTAAGTAAATATAGGGAGGGGTGGAGGTATACAATAATCTCAGCCCTTTGCCAGTTATTCAAAAGTTAGTAACAATCATGTTTATCTAGTATTCCAGACATTTTATTTTCTTTCAATATTGTTTTAATAATTGATATTATTGATTTTTTCCTGTCTCCAATTTTACTTTTCATGGTTGGTCTCAATCACTTTAAGAATTTGGTATTTTTTCATTGTTGACATGCCCCTACCCAATTTATATTGTTTTATTATGGAAATATTTCACATAAAAAGCTTAAATTATGGTTTTCATCATACTTTTTCAACTATCGCAGGCATATAGAACAGCTTCCAGTCAGCAGCATTGTTGTGAAATCCACACGTACCAGATCTGGGCCAACACTGTTGCTGTCTAGGCTGTTTTTGATTAACAAAAATAAATAGGCCAAACGGTGACAAAATTTAGGCTCAAGTAAACCAGCCATTTTAATATAAATTTAAGGACAATTCAAAAACAAGCATTAACAAAAATACTACTGACAAACAACAACAGTGTAGCATACCAGAGGAAATGAAACGTAGGATAAAAACTGTTGTACAGAGCCTGTGGGTCTGCTTTGCTTACAGTACAGGGTACATACCTGCCTTGGTATAACTTCAAAATATGAATCAGAAAACAATTAATAATATAATACTGATTTGTGACCAAAATAAGTATAAAAATATTTTTTTCTACTGTCCCTCCATGTGTTAAATTAATGAAGACTTCCACATGCATTTTAATATTCCCTCTAAAATAAAAAATGGGAAAGTTGGTTATGCAATTCTTTTAATATTTACATTCAGTGCAAGATGAGGACAGCAGGTCACTGCAGTAAAAAATAATGGCAAAATACAGCTGAACTCTACAGGGAACTTCCATTTCTCTCAGGACATGGGACATTTTTAGCTCAAACTTTGACATGAATGTAACTCACTCAGCTCTCACAGTGAACATAAGGAACTTAATTTGATATAGCTAATAATAATAAAAAAACATTGGCATGACATGGACCCGACGTTTTGCTTACATATTTAGAAAAAGGTCAGACTTTCCCTGACAAATGTATCTGTCCAGAAATTGCCCTCAAGCTTCATCATTGGGCATTTTTTCAGCGCTTATCCAGAAAAACGTTTGCAGTAGTGAAGACGGATCTTAGAGTTTCAGTGCATGGACTATGATGTGGCAGAGGTGAGAGCAGTTTCGAAACACAATGACAGCACATAGCAAAAAAACGATTCTTCGGCACTTGTCAAATGCCCCTAAACAATGGGACTTGCAGTATCAAAAAGATATCCAGGCACAATCTTTCAAATGTTGTTTCAGGCATTTTAAATAGCTAAATATATACAGTATTTCATATATATATGTACAATTTGTAAATACGGGAGCGAGGTCGTTCATGATGAACTTGGTGCTCTTTTGGATCGGCTTGCTGTATATTGAATCAAATTAGCGGGTCAAATAGAAAACATGGGCAAAAAAGTAGAATTGAATAGGAATTCAAGTAGAGGGGAAAATGTGGGCATGTTGTGAGGTCTTTGCGCACTCATGTTGGGATTGACCCTGAGACAGAGCGCTGTAGGACAGAGGCTGCTAGCATCTCTCCACTTGTCCATGTAGTTTTCAGTCTTTGACTCTAATTGAAAGGAAAGATCTTCAGGTTTTCGTCAAATCTTTGGTCTTGTTTGAGATTGGATTTGAGTTCAGAGGGCTGTAAAAGAGCTAGTAATGTGAATCTTTGTTCAGAAGCAATGACCTATTCAGTAGGTGACTTTTTGTCTCCGTTGACTCCCTGTAGAAGCACCGCCTCTTCAGATTTACCGCTCTTCATCTCCATCACAATATCATCCTTGCTGGCCTTTTCCTTCGTGCTGGGGAAAGAAAAGCAACAGATGAGGCATTCGTGTTGGGTATCATCGTGTCATGATTAGGGTTGGGTATCGTTTGAATTTGAACGATTCCGATTCCGATTCCTTGTTTGAATTCCGGTTCCTAACGATTCTCGATTCCGATTCTTTTAAGAGGCAGGGTCAAAAAAGTTTAGCTAACCTTGCTAACCAATGGTCTTTCTGAAGGAAATAATCCTTCTGTCACAAATGTTGAATTTTGCCGAGATTTCGTAATTTTTAGAAAAGTGAAGCCACACTTTGGACCGTCGACGTAAGCTACTCATGTTCGACTCGCACGGTTATGCCAACACTTCCGGTAGGCACTTCTTCATTGGTGTTGTTCAGCGGTTTCTTCTTCCGGCTCGACTCAAGTGTGAATATCGAAACTAGGAATCGAAATTTTAACTTTTGAACGATTCCGGGAAAAACAAAAAGTTAGTCCCGGTTCCAATCGATACTCAATTCTCGATACCCAACCCTAGTCATGATGGTATTGGCAAATACTTAAATGCACATCTCTCCAGACACATTTAATGTGGACTAAACATTGGATATTAGGATATTAAGGTGACTACTTAGCTTTATAAATTTAAATTTTTTTAAGTTACATTTTTTATTGCATATATTTTATTTCAGCTTAAAACAATTTTTATAATAGTTTAAGTTAAAGGAGCTGTATGTAAGAAATGTATTTCAAATGACCATAAAATGGCCCTGATATGTCACTAGAAATCATGTTAATTTCAAATACTTATATCAGTGACAACAGTAGACCAGCCAGGATATTGTCATTTAAAAAGTGAAGTTGCAGCCCTCAACTGATGTTGATGTTGTCATGTTCTGTTTTGTTCTGATCCTCCACCCATCTACCAATCACGGAGTCAGTAGTGTTGCAGCATTCGGGTTGCCAGCTCTGCTCTAGTTACCACAGATGCAGCTACAAATGAGTCAGATAAAAAAATGTTGGATCCTGCAGCTTATCTGGCAACCTTGAGTCAGGGGGAGGGGATACACTGCTCTACAGTAATTTGAAAGTGATTGCAGTACCAGTTTTGGCCACAATCTTACATACTGGCTCTTTAAAGAGTAACTAAACCCTAAACCAACTTTTTTTAGTTAATGATCTGTAATAATGGATCTTTGTTAATACCAGTCATTGTTTCGAGTAACTTTTTTGACATTTGTGTATAAAGTGTTTTATTTCTACAATATATGGTGTAAAAATGTCTTAGTGCTGCCCTCTTCAGGTTGAACGGTGGCTACTGCAGTTGAATTTTCCTATTGGATGTTCCGCACTTTGTGACGTACGCAGGTTTCAGCTCACCACACTCTTGGTACGAGCGAACCCCCTTGGAAATATAAAACTGTAAAGAGTCAGGAGTTGGAATTGCGAGTATTGAAAACGATCAGGATAGAGTGTTTTAGCATCTATTTCGTCCCCTCTATCTCTGATGGGGTCTGCCCACTTTTTCAGCATTTTTCAAATATTGCCAGTGGGTGGAGTCAGGCTCTAACCAGGAGTTTAGTTACCCTTTAAGAACAACACTGATAGACTCAATTTAAAGGTATAGTGTGTAATTTCTGCAGCATCAAACGAACCTACAAATTCAAACATATTTCTTATAAATTGCTTTTAATAAAAGCACATACAAATCCTGCTTTCCCGAGCGTCCGCAGGGCAGCCTTCCTTTCTTGTAGAGGAAGTAGAGCACACTGCCCAGTATGGCTATGAGGAGCAGGCAGATGATGATGACTGCGATGACTACTCCACTGCCACCTGCAGGTCAGAGGGAAATGAGAGTCAGTACCTTGACAGATAAGAGGAAAAGCTCACACTTAAAGTAAAGCCTGAAAGACAAACTTTGGGTGAACATTTCCTTCATGTCTAACTGAAATATACAAGGTCTTTACTGAAACACTTAATTTCAAAAAAGGTTGCGAGTAAAGTGATCTGAATGTGCTGGGTAAAAAAAAGCAGTGATGATGTGTGTCACTGTATGAGCGATGATACGAGCAAAGCATTCTGGAATCATTCATTCATTCTTTCTCAGAAGAGTAAGTGCCACCATCCTACCTAAAACGCACATCGATGGCCATCGCTGATTATTTAGACCAGTTTGGTTAAAGTGAAGATTAGCATAATAAATGATTGCTTTCACACAGCGTGGAAGGGTGTTTGTGGGAGCGAGGCTGGTGGTGATCGGTTAGGCTGGCGTTGGACACATGACAAAGCTGTAGTACAAACCTTTCTCCGGCTGGCTTGGTGTAATGGTAAATCCTGTAGCTAAGACGCAAATGGATTGAGTTACCACATAGGCAGTATATTAATACATCAGTTTTATTAAATTTAGACCAGGGGGGCTGTCCTGGACCCTTAGATGAAGTTACTGGTATAACATGTACATTTTTGTGTCTTTCTCTGCTTTCCTTGTTAAGGGTAGACCAGCGGAGTTTAAACTGTGATCTAGGGTTGCCAATGGTCTTAGTTTTTGGGTAGAAAAAAGTTGTATAAAAAATATATATATAATATTTATACTATATTAAACAATATTTTTATCTTACTAAAGCCCAATTTCCCTAATATATACAAAAATAAGATGGTATGAATAAGGTTGTATTTGTTAGCATAATTTAACTCTTAACCTAAAATGTATAATCCTTTTAAATAAATTGTATACTTTTTTCTGTGCAATACATGTCTTCATTTTGTCTTGATTTGTTCATTTATAAACTAATCAATTGTATATACTAATAGATTCTTGACATTAAAACCAATATGAACTAACAGTGAAGTAATAATTTTAATAGCAAATTAAAGTTAAAATCACATGAATTAAAATATAAATTATATAATGATCAAGAGTGCAAACACTTCATATTTAATATATAATATTTATACTATATTAAACAATATTTTTATCTTACTAAAGCCCAATTTCCCTAATATTATTTGCAATATTATATTATTTGATATATACAGTCTATATATATATATATATATATATATATATATATATATATATATATATATTTCATATTATTAAATTTATATATAATAGAATTTTCGAAATATTTCATTTAATTTCTTTAGGATTTATTACAATTAAAAATAAAAGTATATTATTTAATGATTCTGTGTAAAAATATGTCATACTTTGGACATTTTCCAAAGAATATCTTAATTACATTTTAAAATGAATAATATTTTGATAGTCAATAATTAAATTTTGGTCAACATACATGAAAATATACAGCTACTTCTAAATTTTGACTGACACATTATTGCTATTAACCTCTTGTGTTGCATCTGGTTAGAACATGATGCTAAAAGCAACCGCAGACATTAAGACATCATTTTGCTCTAATAGCTGTTTATTTTCCTGACTACAGGCATAAACAGTCTCAGAGATAAGGGCTCTGAGGACCTCCATAATAAGGAACGTGAATGTCAGCTGATATCCCGAATTGAGAGTAGCTGCTTCGCCTCATTTGCCCTGATGCCAAACGCTCTGGTCCCATGAGGTCACAGGCAGTCAGCCAGGCCCTGATGCAAAGCCTGTCTTTTTCCAAATGAGAGCATTTTCACCATCAACCACCTTCTTCTGTTACAGTAAAACTGCTCTGCGTCAAACACACACTGCTTTTGACTGCACCTCCAGAATAAATACCACATTAGCTACCCTCTCAGATGACTGTTTATCCGGCACTTTTCCTGCTTTTTGTCATCAATTCTCAAGTGTGTGTGTTCTGTTACAGTCTAAATACGGTGATTCGCTGCATTCATAGAAGTAGATGTAGAATTTACAAGTATCTCAAAGTTTTCTCGAGTGAAAGATTCAAAAACATACCTTTAGGGCTGATGGCTTGGGTTGTCGTTGTCACACGTGCAACTACAAAAATAAGATGGTATGAATAAGGTTGTATTTGTTAGCATAATTTAACTCTCAACCTAAAATGTATAATCCTTTTAAATAAATTGTATACTTTTTTCTGTGCAATACATGTCTTCTTTTTGTCTTGATTTGTTCATTTATAAATATATACTAATAGATTCTTAACATTAAAACCAATATGAACTAACTGTGAACTAATAATTTTAATAGCAAATTAAAGTTAAAATCACATGAATTAAAATATAAATTATATAATGATCAAGAGTGCAAACACTTCATATTTAAGGTTGTATAGTTAATGCAATAGCTAACATGAACAAACAATGAACAAAAATATTTTCTTTTTATTTAAAGAAATTAATAATTGTATTCATCGAGGACATGTTCAATTGTTCAAAAGTCACATAAAAGACATGACAACGTTACAAAAGGTTTCTATTCAAATAAACTTCATCAAAGATTATTCATGAAAGAATCCTTGGGGAAAAAATTATCATGGTTTCAACTAAAAAACAATTAAGTATCATGACTGTTTTCAACAACGATCATAATAAATGTTTTTTGAGCAGAATATCAGCATATTAGAACTCATTTCTGAAAGATCATGCGACACTGAAGACTGGAGTAGCCTAATGATGCTGAAAATCCAGCTTTGACCACAGGAATAAATTACATTTTAAAATATGTATATTAAATACACATTTAGACATTAAAATACACATTAACATTTTATTTTAAATGTACCAACACTTAAGGGTGTTTCCAGTTTGGAATCAAGTGAGCCCAGAGCGGTTTGTGTGTTTTTAGCGAACCATACCATAAGATGAAAAAGAACCGTTCTCAGAACTTCGGTTTGGCTCGTTTTAAATGGGTCTGAGATCGTTTGGAGTGGGTTCACATATGGGCCAAAAATCACTGTTTTAGTGTATGAAGAGTTCAGATGCAAAAGCCTCTAAATGCCATTTAAATTTTCTTCTAAAATGACCATTTTTATCAAGCTTGTATATTTAAGATCAGTAATTTCACTTAAATGACAATTAAGGTAATCTTCATTGCCATTTAAAGTGAAATTACTGAACTTAAATATACAAGCTTGATAAAAATGGTCATTTTAGAAGAAATTTCAAATTGCATCTTTCGTATAGATATATTTTTTAACATTTCAATTCTGTAAAAAGAATATTGTTTGTCCATGATACTGACTGCATGAACTAGAGTTAATATGCAACAAAGATTAATCTAGTTTTTTCAAATGTGTTAACAGTATTCATAAACAGAATATACATTTTAAGTAGAGGAAATCATATATGCCAAAAACAAAAACTCACTTGCGTCAATGCTGAGAGAACCATCGTCTGTCCCGATCTCATTGTCGGCTCTGCAGTTGGCTGTGAGTGCAGACGTGGCCTTCACAGAGATCATGCTGAGAACACCAGTGTCTGTACTCTGAGTCTCCACATTCAGCACAGGGACAGGCTTGCCAGTCTATTTACATATATATTGTCAAGGTAACATCCATTTAAAACAATCTATAAAACTGATTACTCACAATAAAATTACAATGAAGCTTACAATGAAACTACAATTAAAATTACTAGCAAAAGACATTTGGAATGGTCTCTGATTGGTCAGAAACAGAGTGATGATGTAAGGATACCCATCGGTCAGAGAGGGTCCAGGTGATATTGGGGATTGGGTATCCTTCTGCATGGCAGGTCAGGTTAACAGGACGGTCCGCATTATTGGTCGAACCCACTTCTATCCTGGGCTTTCCTAAAGCAAGTTTTAGACATTTTTAACCATGAAAGCAAATATTTTTGGTTTTTGATTGTTCTTCTGTAACATTGATGTGACATTGATTATACTGAGCTAATGAAATTTCCTATCCCCAACCCCTGAAAGCAATGTTCCTGAATGTGTAGACTTTCATAAAGACATAGGGTCTCATTCATGAAAAATTCGTAAATATACGAGTAAATATAAGAGTGATTTGCGCGTAAAGAGATCTTACCGAAAACTCTTCTCCTGATTCACAAATACTTCGTAAACGGCAGATGTGATAGTGGAATGTGTGTGTGTGTTAGTGAATTCCAACCAGTCGTAAATGGAATGAGCGTGCACGTTCATTCTCAATTACCATAAATCCCGCCCATTATATTTGACCGACAACTATATATAGGCATATAATAACATGAATGCGAATGAAAAAGAAAGATTTCTCGGATGCAGAAATTGAAGTTTTATTACTCAGAAGTTCATTCAAAACTCCAATTTTATTTACAAGCGTACATAGCGGCCTATAGGCCTGTCAGGTCCTAAAAAAGGAAGCTTGGCAGCATATTACATATGCAGTTAATGGAGTTTCATCTGTTAATCGAACAGTCCCAGAAGTGAGAAGAAAATGGTTCAACATTAAGCTTGACAGCAAAAAACAAATGAGTTCACTTCGGAAAAATCGTATTCAAACTGGAGAAGGACCACCATCGATCACCAGATCTGCTATTAGCCTACTTATGGAAGCTTGTTTCCGCCATAGAATGAAAAATAAAAAAGGTAATTGCGACTTTTTATCTCACAATTCTGACTTTTTTCTCACAATTGCGAGTTTACATCTTGCAATTCTGACTTTATTTCTCAGAATTGCGAGATGTAAAGTCAGAATTGCGAGATATAAATTCAGAATTGCGTGACATATAGTCGCAATTGCGTGATATAAAGTCAAAAATGCATGATATAAAGTAAGAATTGTGAGATTTAAACTATTCTGAGGGGTTAGGGGAAAGCTAGGATTCCCCCCCTTAGAATTAGCCTGATAACTCGCAATTCTGACTTTATATCTCGCAATTATAACACGCAATTGTGTGATAAAAAGTCGCAATTATTCTTTATTTTTTTTATTCAGTGGCGGAAACAAGCTTCCATAAATTACTGGCTCTCATAATAGAAGTAAAAAAAAAAAAAAAGTTTTTTTATATATAAAATACTATACTATATAATATAGGCTACTATATAAAATATTTTTTTCAAAATGCTGTTTAAATATGTAGCCTACCCGATTAAGGTGAATTAAAATGCAGCCTTATTAATGAGTAAAACGTTTTTATTAACGCACCATTTACGCATGGCTGGGAGCAGGTGTAGATTTCTTGCGTACCAACTAACATTTGGAAAATACGAACATTTTAATGAATCCGAAAATTTACGCCAGAACCACTTTACACACAATTTACACAAAAATTCGTTCTGCTCGTGTTTCATGAATGAGACCCATAGTATGTTTATTAATCCAAAGTTGATTTTAGGTTTTACTATCCTTGAATGTGCATAGTTAGGGTTTAAGCAAAACCTGAGCCACACACAAACCCACCTCGCACACTGATTTGCACAGACTTCCGTTCTCGTAGCTCAGGCAGGGAAGGGACCATCACTTCACACGTATACACCCCAGCGGTCTCATAGGAGGCATTGTGTAACTCCAAAACATGCCTCTCTATCACTTCTGACGAGCCATCCTGCATTGAAATACACCGTCAAATAGATCTGTTTATTACAAACTTGAGCATTTCAAGAGCACTGTTTATCTAAAAGATTTATTGGATATTATTTATGTTGTTGTTTTGATCTGGTCTTGAGATCTTTAGAAAACACATAAACGTGGTCTTGGTTTATATTTGAGTCTTATTATTAACTCTTGATTTGGGTCTATGTGTAATGATCTTAGTAATCTATACTTCTAAAAAAATTGTTTTTTAAATAAATAATTACTTTTATTCAAGGATGCAATCATTTGTTTAAAAGTGATAGTAAATTATTTTATATTGTTACAAAATAATTATATTTTATAATAAATGCTGTTCTTTTGAGCTGTTCTTATTTATTCATCAAAGAAACATGAAAAAATGTATCACGGTTTCTTCAAAAACATTAAGTAGCACAACTGTTTCTTGAGCAAAAAATCAGCATATTCCAAATGATTTCTCAAGGATTATATTAACATTCGAATGACTGGAGAAACGTCTTTGCTGTAAATTACATTTAAAACATTAAAATAAAAAATGTTTTTTTGTAATAGTATTTCACAATATTACTATTTTTGATCAAATAAATGTAGCTTTGGAAAGTATTAGAGACTTATTTAAACAACATTTTTTTAAAAAAATCTTACTGACTCCAAATGTTTGAACGGTAGTGTATTTCCAGCGTCCTAAAATAGATAAATGAGATCATTTATGTGATTGTTTTTTAGTCCATCTTATTGTTGTACCTTAGTCCATGTTGTGTATGTGGGTAAAGAAGACAAGGCGTTGCAGGTTAAGGTGAGATCTTGCATCTGGTCCAGAACTGTCTCATCTGGTGTCACCACAATATGATCCAGATCTGAAAAAAGAAGAAGAAAAAGTGTGTTCTCACCATGGAGAGAAAAGTTGACATAATCTCACCAAAATCTACCAAACGCAGGAACTGCTGAGGAACGTGCTCTTACAGTGTACTGTGACATTGATGGAGCCCACAACTTCATTGCCTGTGTCAGGGTCGAATGACCAGCATTCATACGTCCCACTGTCTGATCGCGTGAGGTTTTCCAGAATCCGTATTCCATTCTCTTCACCCAAAATCTAAAAATAATAACTGCAGGTGATCAAATGAATATTTTCAAAACAGCTGACATTTAAACACTTTTCACAATAGATTTAGTTTCAAAGCAGCTTCACAGAAAATGCATGTTTCAACTTTTCAATCAGGTATTCTGTTATCAGCCCGAGATTGTCAAAAGCAACGTCTATATACCAGCTAACAAAAATATGTTTGTTCCCATTAAATTATGAAAACATTTCTGAATGTTCTGTCTGAACACTTACAAAATTCTTTTCAGTAACATTTAAAATCGTTAGACGAACGTCCAACTAAAACATTTTAGGAAAAAAATCCAGATAAACAATGCATAAATAACGTTTTGAGAACATAATTAAAGACCAGATAACTTTGAACAATCATTCTATTAAAGTCATTGGAAGAATATTTGTTCATAACCCTAAGGCCGGAGACACACTGGATGCGTGGCGTCTAGCGTCGATAAGCGTGGCGTGTCCCTTTTATTTCGGCTCCCATGTTAACAGATTAGAGCTTGCACACTGCCCGCGTGACATGCGCGTCTCAGCGCGCGGAAAACGCGTGCATGCTAGAAATAGAACCGACGCCTATTTTCACGCGACACGCAAGCGTGTTGGAAGCGTTTCCAGGCAAAAAAAACAATAGGAAACAATGTTTATTTGTCATTTTGTACACGAATACATATGAATAAATTACATTTTGATGTTTGAAAGTTTAGGTTTTGACATACATTCAGATATCAAAGTAATTTAAACAAAAAATAATATTAATAATTATCAGTTTTCAAATATTGCCATTAGTTTTGGCTATATATAATTATGTCATTTTTATTTTTTAAACAATCGAATGCTGGTGTCCCCTACAGAGGTCATAGCATAACATAAAGATATATTTTCTCTTTTTTCCCATTTGTTTCTTATGCTCATAACAATGTGATTACATGAAGAAGAAAAAAAACAAAAAACGTTCTGGGTCTCAGGAGGATATAAAGATACGATAGGCTAGAATAACAACATTAGTGTGTCTTCTGAGTAACGGTCCACCATCAGGCTAAATATAGGCTTTTTAAAGCTACACAAAATTTGAAAGTGCTATTAACATAAACAGACAGCCTGAGCCAACTACCATATTTTTCGGATTTTGGAAGATGTGTGATAACAGTTGAAATTATTATCGTAAAGGCAAGAGCAACACACCGCAAATCCAAATGTAGACTGTCCCTCTATGTCACCTAGCAGCGCCGCGTCAGACAGCTTCTGGTGTGCAAAGACACAGAAAACGCGATGCAGCCGCCACGCAGCTGACACGCTACAGAAACGCCACGCTCACGCCACGCATCCAGTGTGTCTCCGGCCTAAGAGAGCCTTGCTAGAATGTTAGCTGAAGTTCGTACACTTCATGTTTTCAGTTAGGCAGACATAACTATGATTACATCTTGATTAAATATTACCTCTTCATTTTTGAAACTTAAACTTAAAATGGGCTGAGGATTTCCATTTCCCTCACAATGGATCTCCACGGTGTCGCCTTCTTTTATAAGCCTGTCGGGTGGATTTATGGAGAGTGTTACCTCTGTTGTAGGGTCTGAAATGAAGAAATGAAATAGTAAGACACTGTGCATTGTGCTTGGTATATTCAACAGATGGCAGCACAGAGCACTGTCCACAAATAAATGATAATGGTAACACTTTACAATAAGGTTCATTAGTTACTACATTAGTTAACATGAACAATACTTCTTCAGAATTTGTTAATCTTTGGTAATGTTAATTTCAACATTTACTAATACTTTATTAAAATCTTGTTAACATTAGTTAATGCACTGTGAACTAACCAGTGGTGGAATGTAACCAAGTACAAATATTTTGTTACTTTACTTAAGTACATTTTTCACGTAATCTTTACTTTACTTAAGTAGAATAAATAGTGCATACTTTTTACTTTTTACTTTTTTTTTTACTTTTTTTTAATGGACTGGGTCAGATTACGTTTTGGCAGGGGAAAAACTGGTCAGAAAATGTAACAAAAATGTAACAGAAGTTGTAGAAATGTAGTGGAGTAGAAAGTATAATAATTGCTGCAAAATGTAACGAAGTTAGATTCTACTTAAGTAAAGTAAAGATACATGAAAAATGTACTTAAGTAAGTACATTTTGTACTTAAAATGTACAACGGACGGATAATTAATTTATGGTGTAATTCTGAACCTCTTGGCTTGCCATAATCCTAACCAACCGTATATTACACACGGTGCGTTTCCTATGCACGTAAATACAAATTTTCGTGTATAAATTGCACGATAAATGCACTGCGTGCGAGGCGCATTTAGTGTGACCGAGTTACTTGGTCACACTAAATGCGCCTCGCACGCAGTGCATTTATAGTGCAATTTATACTCAAAAATTTGTATTTACGTGCATAGGAAACGCAAAGAGGTTCAGAATTACACCATAAATTAATCACGTTTAACTGCCAAACATAGTTATTAACATATAGTAAGGATAAGCATGATGTGTATATTGCCTAATTAATTGCAAGCTTGTTTCAGAAATGGTGACATAATTTTTTCCATCATTATATGAGTATTAGGTTGAATGAGTTAGAATGAATGTTTTATTAATCATTAGAAAATAGACATTAAGAGAATAAATTGTTATGCAAGTACTTTTACTTTTAATACTTAAAGTACATTTAAAATCAGGTACTTTTTACTTTTTACTTAAGTATGGTTGTCATTGTGTTACTTCGACTTTTACTAAAGTAAATATTTATCTGGTTATTTGTACTTTTACTGAAGTACTGAAATTCAGTACTTCCTCCACCACTGGAACTAACATGAACAAACAATGAACAGCTAGATTTGTATCAACTAACGTTAACAAAGAACAACAAATACAGTAACAAATGGTTAGTTCATGTTAGTTAATGCATGAACTAATGTTTAATAAATGAACCTTATTGTAAAGTGTTACCATGATAATTATGCTGTAAATCCAGAGGAGAAAGAAATACAGGTTTAGAATGACATGAGAATGAGTAAATGATGACTATTTCATTTTTTTGTGAGAACTAGCTCTTTAAAGTTATAATAGGCTGAAAAGATGTTGACTTACAAAAAACTGTGATTTTGATTGGTTGGGACTCTGCCATTTTAGATGCACCAGGGACAAAGTATTGAACCTCACAGTAGAAAACAGCATCTTCATCTTCCCTTCTGACCTTCATGAAGAGTTGACTCTCAACTGCGACCAAGCCACTGGTTTTGACTGTCACTGACTCCTTGATCTCTATCTCTAAAAGGGATGCATAAGGGTTTTGTCATTGCCATATAAAATCACATTTCGTTTTGTAGAATGTTGACTGAATGACTCTGTATTTACCACCATCTGAGGGTTGGAGAGGGAACCTGTCCTTGTACCATGTGATGTTGGGTCTCAGGATACCCGTTGTCAACTATGCAATCTGCAACCTGAGTTAAAATACCATAATTATGTACAGTTCATGAAAACGTTCAAAAACAAGTGCTCGATGTTGAGCTCTACCTTTGATGGCTCCTCATCAGTAACAGAAATCCCTGTGTGTGTAAGTTCAATCACAGGCAGAGATGGCAAGTCTAAAAGAGAGAGCGGATAAAGGTGAAAACAGGTCAAGCAGCATATGATGGTGATTCCTCAGCCTGGTCAGGCTCTTCTACAAGGGACAAGCCTGTTTTGTCTTACTGAATACTTGGAGACGAGTGCGTCCTTCACCACTCTCTTTCAACACATTGTGCACCATGCAGATGAACTCCCTCTGGTCACTCAGTTCCACCGAGTCAATGGTCAGAACGGCGCTTCCGACAGCACTCTGAGCGTCATGAGATTGACTGACTTGGATCCTCCCGGCATAATCACTGCCCTCTTCGATGATCTCAGTCTGATTATCATAGTAGTAGATTCTTAACCTGCTTTGGTCCTTGCCTGGCAATTTCTGTAGAAAGTCAAAAATAGTGACGTTCAGATTTTCAAACGAATTGTATGTCTATGGATTTGTTTGTATATTCTATTGAGGTTATTTGGGTAAATCTTGGGGGGTGGGGGATTATATATTGTACAAATTGCAAAAAATATAAAGCATTTTTTTTTTTTTTCAATTTTTTCACCTAAAATCAAAAGATATGCAGAAATATAATATCCCATTCTCAATGAAACAGATCATTCTCAATTTACATTTATGGAAATATTCTTCTTTATTTATTTATTGTACATATTTCATACTATTATAAAAACATTGTAAACAACAATATCAGTATATACACTACCGGTCAAAAGTTTAAGATTGGATTGCAAATTTTTTATGTTTTTAAAAGTCTCTTCTGCTCACCAAGGCTGCAATTTTTTGATAAAAAAATACACAAAAACAGTAATATTGTGAAATATTATGACAATTTTAAATGACTTTTTTATGTTAATATATATTAAAATGTAATTTATTCCTCTGAAAAAAAGCTGAATTGTCAGCATCATTACTCCAGTCTTCAGTGTCACTTGATCCTTCACAAATCACTCTAGTAGTAGTAGTCTTTATTGTCACTAGTCACAAGTACCAGCGAAATTAGCCATCAACCTGTCCATACAGACATACATACAATAAGACAATGGGGTGGACAGGACAGGAAGACAGAGCATTGAGGAAGAATACAGCATAACATGAGGGGAGGTGAGGAGAAAAAAAAGGCAACCCTTTTTAACCCCCAGACTATGCTCCTGTGAGGAGAACAGTTTGGGAACAGTAAAAAAAAAACACCTCAGCAACATTGGCACATAATCAGTACACATAAACAAAACTTGCAAGAGGGGTGGGGAGTGGGGGATGGAGGTAGCCCAGCACAGGCAGGCAGCCATCCGGTCCTGCAGCCATTTTCGGCGCTGGTCACAGACCCGCCTGTCAGACTGGAGGGTACAAAGCGGCGAAGGCGTGGGATGGGGTGTGGGGCTGGTGAATGCATATCTGAATGTATGTGTAAGAGTCCGTGTATGTGTAGGCCTGGAGAGTCGCTATGCCTGGCATCATAATCTAGGTGCCTCAAGTCCGCAGATGTCATAGCGATACACAGCAAGTTGCCATGGAGAAAACCTTGATCATGTCCCAGACAGAGTCAACAATTACCAGGTGTCCCGGGGAGTCGGGGAAGGAAAGCGAGAGCGGCTCACTGCAGTGCTCTTCCGGGGGAGTTGTTGTTCCAACAGCGGCCTTGGCCAAGGCCAGTGCTGGTTCGGGGCAGCCGAAAACAGATAAGATTGGGATTGTTTGGTCTTGGGCGAAAAAGCCGCATTCAATTTACACGGCTAATTCTCATTGTCTCTGGTCTCCTAAACGATCCAAATCCTTCTGCAAAGCTGAAAGCTTCTTCATGATGTTATCCATATTCTGGTTCATAGACACAGTCTCAGTGCTGACAGCTCTGCCCACCACTTCAATCATGACGGGCAGCCTTGTGAGGCTTTGGACAGCTGTCTCCGTCTTTTTAATTCCTCGATAAACCAGGGCAATGCCTAATCCAATCAGCAGAAGACCTGTTATCATGGTTCCGAATAGGTAGATATCTTCAACGTCCTCCATGGAAAGAGCCGCCAGACACACGACCCGCCAGTTCTCCCACGCGTCCATCGTGTAGCCAGCTGCGAACGTTCCGGCAGGGCAGTCAGGTTCCCCCGAACCCAAGCTTCTCGTTCGAGAAGATGGTGTCAATTGCGTTGAGAGACCAGTTGATCAAATCCATAATTTCTTAGTTTGGAGAGCAGTGCTGAGAGAGTCTCTCAAAGTACAAGACAGTAGACTAGACGTGACGAGAGAAGCAAAGCAGGGAAGGTAAGGGGAATATCTCAATATGATGATTTTATGCTCCAAAAACATGTATGATTATTATCCATGTTGAACACAGTTTTTTACATTTTTATTTCAGGATTCTTTGATTAATAGGAAGTTCAAGAGAACAGCTTTTATCTGAAATGGAAAGCTTTTGTTACATTAAACACTACCCTTTAAAAAGTTTGGGGTCAGTAAGAATTTGTATTTTATTTTTGGGGGAAATAAATAAGAAATCAATACTTCTATTCATCAAGGATGAGTTACATTGATCAAAAGTTACAGTAAAGACATTTATAATGTTAGAAAAGATTCTAATTAAATAAATGCTGTTCTTTGAACTTTCTATTCATCAAAGAATCCTGAAATAAAAATATAAAAAACTGTTTTTCAACATGGATAATAATCATACATGTTTTTGGAGCATAAAATCATCATATTAGAGTGATTTGTGAAGGATCATGTGACACTGAAGACGGGAGTAATGATGCTGAAAATTCAGCTTTTTTTCAGTGGAATAAATTACATTTTAATATATATTAACATAAAAAAATTAAATTGTCATAATATTTCACAATATTACTGTGTTTTTTGTGTATTTTTTATCAGAAAATTGCAGCCTTGGTGAGCAGAAGAGACTTCTTTAAAAAAAAAAAAAAATCTTTAACGATCTTAAACTTTTAACCGAGTAGTGTATTGCATGAGTAATTGTAGTGGATTACTGCATACAGTAACAAGAATAAGCAAAGATCAGCAAAGATCAGAATTATTTTCTGATTTTGGGGGATACTTGTAAAACAAAAGTTATTGTAAAATGTGAATATTCCTCTTTCTCACCGTAAACCAGACTATCATCATTGCTGGTTCATTCAGAGTGTATATACAAGGGATCTTGGCCTGGTCTTTTAAATATACATCCACCCTGTCTTCTGTGCTCACATCCACTTGGCCCCATGCTAAAAGAAAAAAAAAACATCAAAACACACAGATTTGTCAATAGGCCTAAACTTTGTACTGTCAAAGAAAAGTCAAATCCACAAAATAATAAGGCTCAAAGTATTTGTTGGACATTGTTTGAGATCCCTGTTCCCTAAGCCCCTCAGTATAACATTTGAATGTAGTGACTCCTTAACAGGAAATGGGGCATGGGGAATACCACTTCTGATTGGACCACGCCACCCATGTTCCCATGTCAAATGCCCGATCTAGTGGGAGCAAAGCAGTTGAGGGAGAAGATATTATGAGTGGAATTTACTGAGCCCACCCATGTGCAGATTAATGTGTAGCATTCCTGCATGTCACGCCTCGGGAGGAAGAAAGACTCGGATTTATCTAGAGAATAAGTGACCTACTGTTTGCCAGAAATGAGCTGTTTCTCTCCCTTAAAGCATCTTAAAGCTTTCTGAATCATGAGGAGGCTATTCTTCCTCAAAAACATGATCACTACAAGACAAAAAAAGCCATCTACATCCAGTTATTCTGGCCTGCTGCTTGTTTGTTCTGTGAGGAAAATGGTTTGCAAACTCACTTCACAGTGAAGGTGCAGCATTTCCAATTGATTTTTGCGAATGTTCTTAGGTAAGCTTTCAAATATATAGTAAATGGCCTTTCTGGCTCTTATGTAGACCTGTGGGCACTACACAGGAGATAATTGCGTATGAAGGATGCTTTCACATTACAGAAATCTGATTAGTTTCTCCCAACAAAGGCATTTCCTGTGCATTAGTGACATTCAGCGCAAGGCCAACGATCTTTGTTGTGGATCAAACATTCACCTTGTTCATGGAGTACAAAAGGGAGGATCAAGGTATCTATAATGCCATGTTTCTCGACATTTCTGAAGACTAATGAGGTGATGAAACAAATGCTCTCATTTGTTCAAACAAAAACAGAATTAAATCGTTCATATTTTGATTAGATATTTATATTGGTGGTGCTGGTGGTTTAGCATGCTAACGTTGTGCTATCTTTTGAGTGTCTCACACCAGCATACTGTTTTGCACATTGCAATATTAATGTATCTATGTACATTACCATAAACGTTTGAAGTCAGTAAGATTTATAAACTACGACAGTAGACATTTCTAAAGTTACAAAAATATAGCCCTATATTTAAAATAAATGCTGTTTATTCATCCTGAAAAAAAGACAGATTCCACAAAAATATGAAGCAGTTTTCAAAATTGTATTCAGCACTGATAAATAATATGAAATGTTTCTTGAGCAGCAAATCAGCATATTAGAATGATAGGAAGGATGGATCTGAAGGATCTGTGACACTAAAGACTGCAAACGTAATGAAAGCGGAACGAAACTCATTATTTTGTGTTTCACGTACCGTTTATTAGTTTGGACCAATGCAGCACGAGCCAATCTTGATCAAACTACACTATTTCTCTAGTGAGAAGATTCAAATGTCCCCGTTATTAACATGGATTTAATGTAGTAACACTAACTGTAACCATGGAAGTTTGGCAGAAAATGTAAAATGCTTTCAAGCATATCACACATCTTTTTCCACCACTTAAAAACATAAATATTATGTTTTTACAAATAATATACATGATTTGCACATGCTTCAAAGATATACCCCAAGCGGCAACATTCTAATCTGAAAAATGAAGCCTACCTGAAAGTGTGAAAAACTGCAATACATCTAAAATCCTCTAGAGGCCGGTCTCAAAAGGGAGCAAATATCCATAGAACCCATGTTAAAATGTCTGTTTTCACAACATAAATTCATGCTTTTACAGGTTGGTCCCATGGACTTTTATTGAATTCTTCTATAGTTTTTCTAATTTTTCTATATGCCTGACAACTGTGAGGGGGGTGAATTTTTTTCTGAACTGGTTAGTTTAGATCGTATTTAGATATAAAATGTATGACAAATAAGGTGGTTTACTTTGATTGACAGCTGATAACGGGCTGCGCCAAGTGAATTTGACGTCTCGGCCATGATCTGACACAAGCACATCATACCACCTCTGTATCCTTTCTGAACATTTGTATTTTGTATTTCTCAAGATTTTCTAATATGGCGCTGCCCATACCCCCCATAAACAGCCTCAAAACTGTTCTTCAAAAAGTCTATGGGTGACATCACAGATGCTTTGTCCATATTTTTTACAGTCTATGATATACCCCCATTAATAAAACTGAAAGTTTCAAGATGTATGAAAACTAATATCATTTTTAGAAAAATATTTTTCTTTTAATAAATAGGAAATTTCTCTGGCATTTCTTTTTGCTGTATCGAAAAGGTACCGAACCGTGACACTACTGTATCGATATTGAACAGAACCAGTTGAATTTTGTGAACTGTTACACTGTGAACCTAATTTGTATATCTGTATATAATTTGTATATAATTTGTATATGTATAAAGAAGTTCATTTATCTTAGCAATTCAACTTAAAAGGAGAAACTAATATATTATATAGACTCATTACATGCAACGTAAGATATCTGAAGCCTTTATTTGTTATAATTTTGATGATTATGGCTTACGGCTTAGTGTACTCAGTTCTGGTTTGGAGCCCCTTTCGCATGAATTACTGCCTCAATGCGGCATAGCATGGATGATGTCAGCATTTGGCACTGCTGAGGTGTTCTGGAAGACCAAGAAGTTTAATAGCGGCCTTCAGCTCTTCTGCATTGTTTGGTCTTATGTCTTTTATCTTTCTCTTGGCAATGCCCCATGGGGTTCGGGTCAGAGGAGTTTGCTAGCCAGTCAAGCACAGTAATACGTGGTCATTGAACCAGGTTTTGGTTCTTTTGGCAGTGTGGGCAGGTGCCAAGTCCTGCTGGAAAATTAAGTCAGCATCTCCATAAAGCTTGTCTTGAGATTTTGAAATTGGGGTTTTCATAAGCTGTAAGCCATAATCAACAAAATTATAACAAATAAAGGCTTCAAATATCTCACTTTGGCCATGTCCACACTAATACGTTTTTGTTTGAAACATATATTTTCTCTCCGTTTTGGCCTTCCGTCCACACCTGACTTAACACACTTAAGTCAACAAAAACGTATTGTTTGGAAAACGCTCTCCAAAGTGGATAAATTTGAAAATGCCGGTTTCGCGTTGTAGTGTGGACAGTGAAACCGGAGGCATTTCAAAACGATGACATAAGTTTAGTCATGTGATCCATGTAGTACCAATAGATATTCATGTTTATCGGTATTGTGCCTGTTATGTGTTATTCATTTTTACACTATTGCTAAAATATGTTACTTTCTATGTACTTAATATGTGCTATTCTTCATAGCACTACTGCAAAGATGACAGTAGCCTACTCACATTTGCTGTCCTGCGGCAAAACAGGAGAGCAGTTGCGTTTTAGACCAAACATATGGTGACTGAATGCGACCTGGACGCATCCGTGATGGTGAGAGATTTTGCTAAATAAAATTATCCTGTTATTGTGCGATAACATTATTATTTATTTTCACATCTGTATCATCTCAGTGAGCTTTTGTGAAGTTTCACGCTTGTGCAGTAAAGTGAATTTAGAAGTTCTCATCCACACTGAAACGTCGGAAACGTCTGAAAACGCTCAGTGTGGACGGAGAGCGTTTTTAAACGAAAACCCCGTTTTCAAATCTATCCGGATTAATGTGGACGTCCAACTTTTAAGTTAAATTACTGAAATAAATGTAGTCTTGTTAAGTATAAGAGACTCAGAGTCAAATTCTTTTAAATGGTATTGTATATAAAAAATAAAAAATCCAAGATCTGCTCTTCTTAAGCTAAGAATCATTATAGTGTAAATCTGTAATCATCTATAAGTATAAACACCCAGAATTGGGCGTCATAATGACTAGGATTTCCCTTGATACAACCTTACAGATTAGAGATAAAATGAAACATAAGACAGAATAACAGTGTACTCCAATATCTTGCCCAGCTAAAAGCAATCTGCAGGCAAATGAGTCTTGCCAAGATGCCACGGCAGCAACCATGCAGAACAGAACATAACAAGCTTCAATTATAGTTAAGTGATTTGGACACACTTAGCAGTTTGACTGATTAAACATTCTTTTTTTAAATGACTTTTTTAGACTTAGAAAATCTCTCAGACAAAAAGAATGACCAAAAAGGAAGAGAGACATTATAATGTGCCCGTGAGCCACTGTTGACAGCCTGGTGTCTCCACAGTCTGGAGTGCAGACAACCGTTGCTGATGGGTTGTTTTGTGCCATCATTCGAGTCAATATTAATATAAGTCTCTCCTTTGTTCTTTTGTGATATATGACAAAAGAACAATGAAGCAGAAGCTTTTGCCTGGGTTTCAAACAAAATACTTTGAGCAGGAAGACACAACTAAAGTTTCCCAGCAAAGCTGTGAGACATAGTCCCAGATGAGCCCAATACTAAGCAGCTGTTCTGCCTCTTTACCTTTACACAAGTTGACAACAAAAATAGCACATCCTGTGACTGTTGGAAGAGAAATAGAGGCCGTCTCAGAGTGAAGAATGCATTTTTCCTCAGACAATGGAAATCACCCCATAAATCCTGAATGAACAACTACCAACAGGAAGTCACAGATACAAAAGCGCATCAGCATAATAACATACATGTACATTTACATGTAGATAGGGATGCACCATATATCGGCCACATTGATCAGTCTCGGACGATATATGATCATTTTTAATGTTATCATTATCGGCCCAAGAAGAACATTCAGCCGATATCTAAAAACCGATTAATAATGTATTATTTCCTTCAGCTGAGGCACTTTAGATGCGCACTGTTCAACATGATGCTTTTAAATTGCTTGAAATATGATTGAAATCACTTAAAAAAAAGGAAAATCCAGTTCATGTGCAGCGCAGGTCTGTCATATTGGCTACAGAACATTAAAATAAGAACATCATAATTGTTTTTGTGTCTTGACTTTTCATGAGGAGACTTTTTTATAATCAGGCTCTCAAAAATTGTCTAAAAATTTGGATTTAGATTTATTGGCCAATTTATCGGTTATCAGCTTTCAAATATAAAGAATTATCGGTTATCGATATCTGGCGCAAAATGATCATATGGGTGCATCCCTACATGTAGATACACTAATACACAACAAGGAAGTTTCTAGCTTTAATAGGGATCCACAATATCTTGGTATACAAGTTATTAACTGATTTTTTTTTTAAATCAGTCAATATTGTATATTTAATTGTGCGTACATTTCTTTTATTTTTCCATTCAGTCTTTGCCATTATCTAAGGTAAATCATTAAAAACACTAATAATTTAATTACACTGATAAAAGTAATCTTTAGCAAATTTGCCTAAATTCACTTTCTAAGTTCAAAAGAAATAATGTACAAATTTCAATATCGGACATACTGCGCTATTACGCATGTTCTAAAAGAGGCAAAAAGGAGCAGAAACTCAGCGATAAAAGCATGCTTATGCACATTGTAGGAAAATTGCTATTTTCTCAGCTCTTTGTTCCCCTCAGTTGGCAATTTGTTCAACAAAATACCTCAAAGACCTGCTAAAAAAACCAGTGGGCCCTGAGATTCTTTACCTCCTTTCTCTCCTCTAACAGGTTGGTTTTCGCCAAAATTTTTGTAGGCTACATACGACACTTTCCCGAGCTTGTCTCATCATATCCTTATTTATTTTCTAAATCTATTCAAGTGTATAGCTACAGTATCATCTTCAGCTAGTCTGATATCCATCTTTCCATCTAAACCGAATATATCTCTTAAGCCTAGTAGGTAGATATAACCAGATTCATCTGCAAAGTCACAGTCGCAGAGCCAAAGCCCAACAAAACCACAAAATACATGCAGTTTTGTTTGTTTTTTTAACCACCAAAGGGCCTAAAGTTACATAGTGTATCTTTAAGAATTCTTTAATTAATTTGTGTATCTGGTCATGTAACAAGATCCATACAATAGTATTGGTATATGCATGTCTTTGTGCATGATACTCCAGTGCTAATTGGGATCTTTGAAACTTTGTGACAATTCAACAGTCCAGCATATGAGAAGCACACTATACACCATATTCAAATCTGAGCTGCTCATAATGAGCTTATAGAAATCACTGACAGCCTTTGAGGCCAGCCCAAGCACAAGTGTGCCTCAAAAAGGGGACAAAGCGGGCTGATTTTATCCCAAACATTCAATTATTAACACAGAAAATCCCCCATGGATGGGAGTTTGACTCCATTCTCCAGATTCCATGATTCAGGAATGATTCAACGCAACCCTCTGCTCAGTTTAGGATCCTATAAATAGTAGTCATTGTTGAATAATACCTGTCTGAAACTGTGGATTTCAGATGTATATTGTGCTCCTTTTATTCTTGAGCATACAAAAACTCCTACAGCTGCATAGTGAAGTGAAGTGCTGAAGCCACTATATCAATCACCACATACTTTATTTATGGGACGTTCCACTGACATACAGCCTAAACAAACACAGACGGCCTACAGCAGCTCTGCAGTATAAGCTACCACTTCCTCTGGTGAATTTCGTTTTCTTCACAAATTACGCAGATGTTTGTTTAATACCTAAAGCTACACAGTTGTTTTATTAGGGTTGTTTATTTGGCACTGTAGATTAGCTTGTGCTAGTTGAGAACCTGCTGCCAAGGGAGATGACTTGTGTTATGGGACAACAGACAGGAGAATGACTGTACTTGGCGACAGCAAACCTGCCTGAGAGGATATTTCCTTGTGTATCACTTCATGAGACAAATTTAAGGGTTAGTTGACATGTCCTATCACATCTAACTATAACAGTACCATATCAGGTGTGTTTGGCACTATGAAAAGGTCTCCTATCATACCAGAGGGGTTGCATGCAATGGACCAAAGACAGACATTCATCTTAAAGTAGGCTGATGCAATTATACATGCACACAAAAAAATGTTTTTTCAATATTTACGAAATAATTTAAAATAATAGTAAAAAATTCATCAAATTGAATTGAATAATTGAAATGTTTTATTAAGCTCTAGTTTCTTTTACTAATTTAAAATTAATTATTAATTTGTTGGAATTTTTCTATGTATTGAAATTTGTAAATCTTGAAAAAAATGCATAACATTTTTTTTTGATTATATAGCGATATATTACACTGATCAGCAACCACAATAAAAAAATCTGTATATATGTTGATGATTTAATAAACATTTCACATTTATTAAGTAGGCCAATTTCTGTTTTATATTTAAATTATTATGAATGTTTAATATAACAAAATAACAAGTGTTATTAACAAATAAGCTGTGTTGTTATTATTATTATTATTATTTAGTTAAATATATTACCTTAAATGCACTATTGCTTAACTTTTCGATTTATTAACAACACGGTGGCAACTTTTCAGAAAAATCGGATAATATACGCCAAAAAAGCATATTCGATAAAAAAAAAAAAACACTTTTAGCATACCATTTTCAATGTTAAATCATTTGATATGCACGAATTTCTATTCTCTGTACTATTCTAAATTGGGACGCAGTCATTGTTAATGTAAATTCATATGGCTTGAATACATTTGGCTGACCTAACAAAGGTGAGCTTTTCTTTGGGACAAGCCATGAAAGCAATCTAGCAGCCTTTAATTATATAAGCATGAATGTCAGATTGTTGGTGTATATATAGACCTCTGCATGCGGTCAGTCAAACATCAGAGTAAAGAGACAGGTGTGCTCTGAAGAAGAGAACTTCCTATTAAAGCATAAACGGCAGGCACTTCTATGCTTCCCAGCTAATTATTGCCTTGACCTGAGGTTCAGAGGTTCTTTTTAAAAGGCTTTAATGGGTTTAGAGTGAAGTTGCTTTACTTCAGCCTGAGCTGCTGAATGACATGGACAGAGTGTTGGAAAGCCTTAAGAAGAACAGCCTGAGCCAAATGCCATACAAAGCTTATCGAAAGATCTTTAAAGCAGTTTTATGGTAAGATTAAAGTAATGAGAACATAATCACTATTTAAAGGCCCAAAATCTTGAGCTGATGTGACCTTGGAAAAGCATACCGTACTATAACCGTTGTCTGGGTGTTTTATTATTACTCTCAAGTGGAGAGATAACACACATAAAAGCAGCTGTTAAACTCCATCTCACACTCCCAGAGTGTCACACACACACACCAGCAACTCACAACATGAAACGTCAAGACTGTCGCCCCACGTAACAAACTTCAATATGTATATAAGATATTATAAAGGGTGCACTTAAAAATGTCTTGATTGGTTTACAAAAAGCATCTGTCTGAGCTCACAAACACACACACGCACACAAAAACTCAACAATCATAACAAATGGACTTCTCTGGAGTGTATTAGCAATGATCTCTGTGGACTTTCCCCAAGCATCCTCCCATGAACCTCCACTTCCCCTCTGTTCTTTTTTCCCACGTTTCAGACGAATCATACTGACTGCATGCTTGGGGAAAGCAAAAATAGATGCTGAGTTCTGGGGTATGGGAACAAGCAGCAGGACATGCTTTTTATTTATGCTGCATTGATTGTGATGACTTGCCCTGAGAAGAATGGGATATGCGATGAGATCTCTCATTGGTTGAGCAGATCTAAGCTCTAAAGATAGCCGGTATCCCGACGTGATGGAGCGCTGAGAGCGGCCCATTCCTTTTTTGGTGTATTGGAAACTGGCATGATGTTGAGTTCTGCTTCACAAGCCTCCCAGCGTGCCAAAAGAGCTGCATTTACCTTGTGACACAAGTATGCGGGATAGAAAATAAAATAGATAAAAAATAAATGTTTGTTAGATTTAACATCTTTTAATCTCCATGGAATGTTGTGATGACAGAAAAGTGGAAGTCTCATATTTTGAAGGCCAGAATTATCTAAAACAGAAGAGCTCAGAGAGGACTGGCCTGTCCGGAGAAAATGTACAAAACTTAGATCCTAGTTTGGTGCGTTGAAACAGATATAGACAACAAATGTACTCCTCTATATATTCCATGTCCCAGAGTTTGATTTTAATCAAAACTATTAAAAAATAATAATTTGTGACAATATTATTTAGGAATATTTTGAATAGATGCTATGACATTGTACATTGTACAAAAAATATGTTTCAGTCGCCATAATTTCCACCACATAATGCTGACATAATTTGAGATGTGGTGGGAATTTTCATAGAGGGAGTAGCGTGATGTCACCGTCCAGTCACGTGAAATAACTGGATTTGCAGTTATCATTTGTGTCAATATGCTGAATTTAGCTGTAAAACCATACCCATATATTTTGTATTGTTAACTCATCAATTAATACTTATCATTGCAAATTCTGCATTATTGGATGTTTCTTAATAAACACTGACCAAAAAAAAACTATAAAGTTTTAGGGCTAGAAGATATGATGATATATATAGGCTATATATAACACTGATATAAGTGATCACCCAGATTTAGACCTACATTGTATTTATATAAAGCGTTCACAGGCAAATTTGCTTTATGTTTACCGTCTATTGCGTTTGTTTCCCCAGCGTCGAAATCAGGCAAACATAAATGTCAGGCAACATGATTCCTGTCTGCATGTCAATATCCATGGATCACTGGATCTTTAGTAAGTTGTAAGGAACACTGTATTTAGTCCAACATTTAGTTTAAATTGATAAAATTGTTCGTTTTAGTCACATTTTCGCAGTTTCCCCTATTAAATCCAGTCACGCAGCAGATCTTTTGCCACTCAGTCAGGCTGAGGGGGTTGTTCCGGCGGGAAAGTGCATCAATGCATTCCCTCTATACTTTTAGAAAAAAATTACTTCCTGGAAACATTAAATAAACTAGTGTGAGTGTGAAAAGTATTTTAAGAAAGTTTATTTTATACAAGTCTACAGGGCCAAAAGTGCCCATAGTTGAAGAAATACCAAAATGCTTTCAAAAATATTTTTGTATGTCCCAAGTGTGATCTATTGCACCCACATTTGTTTAAACACAGAAACCTCAGTTTACTATTGGAGACTGGAGAGTCAAGTATTGGTGGCCTACTGTAATGCAGCAATGCAAAATTATAAAAATAACTATGAGCTCTTGCCAAGCCATTCTCAATAGAAAAGCATAATGCCAAAATGGTAGTTTGTCCCTTTACAAAGCTCTTAAATTGGAGGTGATCGACATAATTCTCTGGATCAGACAAGTCATTGAGTCTTCATGCCAAGCAATTCATTGATTCAAATTGCACTTCCTGTTGGCTCAAGACAGTGAGCTGTTGTGTCTGCCTGAGGAGGAGACGTCATAAAGGCCATAAAAGGCTTCTTAGATGTTTGTGATCAGCAGAGATTGGTGTTTCCGGAAACACCATAAATTATTAAGTTGCATAAATGAAGGATGAGAAGAATCCGCTTTTCCTTGTCAACATCAGCTCCCTGAGGAACATCTATCCCTTTTCACTAATAGCCGAAGGCCTTCAAAGCCTCAGCCAATGGCTGTTTACAATCTGCTTCACTACATGGATGCAAATGGATCCCCTGCAAGACTGTAAAAGGTCCTTCAAGAAGATGGAAGAAAGTCCACTTAAAAAAGTGCACATTGTATTGACTGACAGAACGTTTGCAACGTATTTAATATTATGATGGCAAGACAATCTTTTCTTAAAGATACAGTATCAATTAAAACAATGGCCTTAAAGGGATAGTTCACCCAAAAATTCTGTCAGTATTTTCTCACCCTCATGTTGTTCCAACCCCATAAGACCTTCGTTCATCTTCGGAACATCAAATTAAGATATTTTTGATGAAATCTGAGCGCTGGATCCATACTAGTCCATAGGCTTCTTGAGGGATTGAAACTTGCTGGCCTCTGAAAGTTATTAAAGACATTGTTAAAATAGTCCCAGTGGCTACAGTGGCTTAATCTTAACTTTATCAAGCTACGAGAATACTTTTTGTGTGCAAAAACAAACATAAATAACGTCTTTAGTTCAACTATTCACTTACTTCTCTTTGGGCCTCTAGTCAGTTAAACTAACTTATGTTTGTTTTTGCACAAAAAAGATTCTCGTAGCTTGATAAAGTTAGGATTGAGCCACTGTAGTCACTGGGCTATTTTAACGCATGTCTTTAATAACTTTTCAAGGCCGGCAAGTTTCAATCCCTCAAGAAGCCTATGGACTAGTATTGAGGAGTAATCCAGCTCTCAGATTTCATCAAAAATATCTTAATTCGTGTGTCTGAGATGAACGAAGGGGATTGGAACAACATGAGGGTGAGTAAATACTGACAGAATTTTCATTTTTGGGTGAACTATCTTTTAAACTACTGACACCATAAAAGCCAAATTTACAGTACTGGCACAAAAAGACATTTCATTTGCTTTGATCTAACAACTAGGGGTAACATGAGCAGGGGTGAGACCACACAATGGCCAGAGTGGCATTTGCCCAGCCAGAAAGAAGGCTGCCGTGTAATATTGCGTTGCTGAATGAAAGTCTTAATTTATTTTAGAACTTTTTAACTGTATATAAAACTTGCAGAGGCTACATTGAATTGAAATAAGTTGCAGGACCTAAGGCAGCTATGAATTTCAGAAAACACATTAACGGTTTTGTTTTACAGCAAAAAGGTGGGAAGGTGCCAGTGGATAAGGATTTTATATGTTGTGTGAAGAAGAGGGATTTGTGGTGGTTTGTGTCGCTGGGGAAAACTTTCACTGTTATAACAAAGGTCCAGAACAAAGAACCAGGGACACAAGACTCTATAAGGGGGAGCAATGAAACGGTGAGGAAGTTTCTGAGGAATGTCTGGCATCTCTGGCCATATCATGGCTGGGATAAGATGACTATTATGGAGCACCCTCTGTCCCTCAAGCCAGACGCCCCACAATTCACGCTCTGTCATCAGCTACTAACCCCACAAGTGTCCGTTTCACTTGCAAATGTGAAAGGAGCCACCGTTTTACAGAAATTAGGCACAGCCAGCACCAAATCAGGATATATGCAGGATCCACAATGACAAAGCTATTTCTCATGTCATGAATCCTGCAGCTGAGAACACAGAGGGGTCTGTATGACAGAGGTTACAAGGTTGGGAGCCTAATAAATTACACTGCTATGCCTGTAAAAACCCAGTGAAATGACTTGATGAATGCAGTTTTATATTCTGTGTGTTGACGTATTTACAATGAAACAGAATATTTCAGGATATATCAAAGAGTTCATCCCTTAGAAAAAGATAATAGGTTGATGAACATGATTTGCTATTTGTTAATGCTAGTCAGTGGCAGATATTGGGGGAGGGGCATCATTCTAAAGAGCATTTCTTTTGTCAAAAATCTGTGTAGTACATTCATCTTTTGGTCCATTTTCCTGGAAAAGAATGACTCACAATTTTAAATGCATATCAGCAAAAAAAAATTTCAATCAACTTATAGGTTAATGGCAATAGATTGACAGATGTGACTCTGGGTGACGATATCAGACTGAAAGATCTTGCTGTTTTTCCGTCATATACTGATATGATCATCATAACAGCAAAGCGCATCATATCAGGCAACACTTTTGACATATATTTTGCCTGCTTTCAGAGAAAGACAGGGTCTGTTTTTTAAAATCAGATCACATGGCCAAGACTCTTTGACTTAGCTTTTTATATCAGCATGATGAAGGTGTTTGAGCCTGAAATCCTCCTCAGCTGTCCTCCTCCACATCTCACAAATATGTTTATCTAAAAGACTTCTGTATAATCAAATAAAAACTGATTTCAAAAGAACTTCTGTCTTAATCTGATGTCAGAGCTGCTCTGGCCATTCAAGCTGAAATGTGTAAACACTTTCTCCTACCCCAGTTTAAGGTGAAAAACAACTATAAGTAAGCCATTCACAGGCTGATTTCCCAGAAGAGTGTAAACACTGTGGCTCTAAACCATTGCTCTGTTTGTTTGAGCGATCTGACAGCGGTTAACGTAAGGCCCAACCAATGATGTGTGTTGGTTCTTAGATTAAGAAACTGCTTTGAACACAATGGCACAGACATGGCATGTACTATTTCAGTGAACTTAATAATCATGACTTAAATGTGGGTTTCAAACACAGAGGGCTCCTATCATACACTTGGCGCAATGCGGCACCAGTTGAAGACGTGTCTTTTGCTAATTTCAGCCCGACGCAGTTATCATTTTCACGTCCTGCGCAACGTTGTTTAAATGGCAATAGCCTTGTTGGCACGTTGAGGAAACTGATTTTGAGGCAACTGAAATGGACTGCACCACTGACTGATCAAACTCTGATTGGTTAATTGCACTTTATTCCAACAACACACCCATTACTCATTAAGAGAATAGGGACAACCCTTTTAGACCATCTGCCTGGCACGCGAACCATTTTTCAAAGCAAAAAGTGTATTTGGACATGCCCTAAGTGCACTTGCGCTCATGCGCTTTAGACCATGTGCTTAGATCGCTAAAATAAGGCAAAACATCTCGTGACAGGAAAAACTTGTTGCATGCTTTACCTCTTTTCTCCAGGCCTCAAAGGGTTAGTTCGGTATTTTACACTTAAAGCCCTGTTTTAAGATTGTTTCTGATGAAATAGAACAGTTAAGATTTAAATTTGGACAAATGCTGCTGTCTCAAGGATTTTAGGTTTAGGCACCACCAAAAACCCCAGACCACTCATTCGAGTGAGTGGTCTGGGGTTTCATCTTTCAATCTTAACCGTTCTATTTCATCAGAAACAATCTTTAAATCAGGGCTTTAAGTGTAAAATACCAAACTAACCCTTTAACATGGAGCATAAAAAAGATGTTACATGGCATTATCAGACTTTTTATTTACTGCATGCTATGGAATTTATTGCATTTTACCTGCTTAATTTGGAACCCTGAAAGGGGCAGGAAAAGGGGAAGGGTTATATTGTCAAATATAAAATATAAAACTCTTCTATAAAAAAATTCTATTTTAAATTCTAAAAAATAATACAAAAATCTAAATGTATACATAAAAAGAAAATGCTACACATATTGAATTGGCAGCAATACTAAAAATACAGCCCATCAACATTCAATAGAAAAAAAGAGCATAACAAGGAAAAAAAAGTAAGAATTTGTTTCAGACACAAGGCTGTTCCACCTAGGTTTCGTATACTGCCTCCTCAAGATCGCATTTTAGCATGTTGCACATATCCTTTGTGATGAGAAGCCAATCCTAAATACATTGTGTGGAGAATTTTTTTAATTAGTCATAACTAACATTTATTTTCCTTGCAGGATTAACATGTGCTTTGAAAACGAAATATCCCCAACACTTGGGCCAAAGTTAGTGCGTCTGAGAATTAAAAGAGGAAACAAAACTAGACTGTCTAAATATATAACCTCATGACCTAACAACAAGCTAAGGTATCAATGAATCCAAATTGGCATAAAGGTCTACTTAGTAACAGATTTTTACTTCGCTACGGAGAATCTTAAGCTATGCAGAGAAGCAACCCAATACACACATGAGACGGAGGGGACAGTGCTGCATAAATCAAGTTACCCCTCCCATTTTGCTAGTTTTACTGAGATTTCTTATCCTGTGTGAATTGGCCTTTAATGTTGCAGAGGTCCTTTGCTAAAATTACATCACTATGTACCCTTGTAAAACAAATCCCGTAGGAATAGGGCTTAACTGTTAGCTTAGCAACATTCTTAAATCAATTGCAAATACATTTCAAGTAGGCCTATAGTCTCTCACGCGGTGCACTAGTTGTGTGGTGCACAGTAGATCATTCCAGTTTATTAACTTATTAGGTTTCTTAAGACAGCTCTCAAGGTGTTGAAAGGGATTACAGATTCATTGCCATGTGATTAGTAATTAAATATACAGTTGTGTGTGTTTCACATTTTAAGAGCTATTGAAAGACAATACCTCCATTCAGTTTAGGACAATCACCCTCTGGCCATCCACAACTCATAATTTCCATCCCGATCTCCAGCACAAGATGGTCCAGAGCTCTATTTTAAGAACACATAATTGCTAAAAAGTTTAAGAAGACCACAAAAATGAGGCCAATCACAATGCCAGTTTACTTAACATGCCACCACGCAGCCTTCAAATTGAGCATTAAACCAAGGCTGTTAAAATTGGTCTCTAAGCTCACAGTGCACATGAGACAGCAAATTCAACAGAACATGATTAACAAACATAAAAATTGTTTGGCCTCGGGATTTGCATGCTGACAAACTGATGTTCTCCAAAACTGCACTGCGGTTCTGTTTAAAATCATTCGGCCATGCCATACAAATATTTTGATTTCTTAAGTATACATTTTAAAATATTACTTGGCAACAAAATATTCTGAATGAACTCCAAACAAACTCAAGACTGATGTTCAACTACAATGACGTATCATGCCCTGCAGACTCTACGCCACCCAAAGTGTCAAACCACCGATCTAAATGGCCTGAAATTTTTAACTTCAGCCCATCTGCAAACATTATTAATGTAAAGGGATCCATTTATACAACTTAGATCCATTTGAAATGACAAACCACTGCAGACACATGAACTGTGACCTATTAATTGTCAAGTCTAGCAAACAGAACAGCTGTAAACTCATTTTTCCCATATCACATACTGTAAGCATTCAGATTCCTTTATAAATCTAGAAAAATATAGTCCAACATGATTTGTTCTTATTGAGTTAAAGTAGATGCAGAATGTTAGAAGCAGTTAGACTGTGGCACATGGCCAGAGCTGAGCAGAGTGCAGTTCCTCTGTAGGCCTCCAGACCTCCAGAACAAGAGCCGCATTCAGGCCTACTGCGTTCCCAGCGGGCAGAACCGTGGGCCCAGCCGACTTTTGCAAATTGAAGAGTTCTGTTTTCAGACCACAGTACTGTTTCCTCTAACCATTATGCATCTCAAGCGCAGCAAATGTTCTGGAGAATGAATTAAACCTGGGCATCATTTTTGGATTAAATCCGGACAGGAAGTGACGTTATTCTCTCAGGAATAGATTTTTTCATAATTTGCTGGCCCATGTCTTTCAAAACCTGTAGGAATTTCTGTCTTCTAAAGATGGTCCAGTCTGCTCTTTTCCATACAATGAAAATGAATGGTAACCATGACTGTCAAGCAGGATTATTTTCAGTGAATAACGATTCTATAGCTTTAGTAGACTTGGAATATAGTACAATATACAGCTATGGAAAAAATTAAGAGACCACTGCCAAATCAGCAGTTGCTCTAGATTTATTATTTATAATATAAATAATAAATCCAGAGCAACTGTATTCGCAGTGGTCTAATTTTCATAGCTGTATAATGGTATGATGCTTTTGACTTTTTTTGGAGCTTAACAGATGAAAGTAAAACATATGAGTTCAATTTAAATATGCAGGAACTATAGCTTTAAGAAAGACTTGCAGATGGAACCTGTTGTCTCTTAAACCATTGAATATTTCAAATTGACTTAAAATTATTTGATTAAAAAAACCCTCAAAATTTGTTCTTTGTTTTTAAGTAGACAGTTCGTGTGGTCAGGTTCAGAAACGGAAGTGGCAGTTCTTCCATCTGTCTTCAGTCATGTTATCAATAATGCAAAGTTAGAGTGTGTTGAACAAAGACTGAGAGAATTTATTGTCTATGCATGCATTATTCGTTCATCATGAACTGGAATGTTCGCAGAAGTTCAAATTATGAACAGGCCTATTACATTTATAAAGAAAAGTATTAAATAATGCATTTACATAAACTACTGTATACACTACAGCTTTCAACTCTTTTCAACAGTGATAATCATAATAAATGTTACTACTTTAGAAAAAAATTATGTTAAATAGCAAAAATATTACTGTTTTTACCGCATTTTGATCGAATAAATGCAGCTTTGGTAAATGAGCATTTAAGAGACTTTTGTCAAATCTAAAAATCAAAAAATTCGAAACAAAATTGTACAACCACAAACATTCAAATGCTAATGTATATTAATTTTCACAGATTTGTAATGTTAAATTAACCTAGCAAAAAATCGCAAATGAATTATGTCTCAAAATGCAGCACTTTCATGTCAAAATCTTCTAGCTTATTCTATAGATCTCAAATGCAAACAGAGGTTTAGACAAACTGGCCAACAGGGCTCTTTTTCCAGCCCACATGTGGCCTGTTCCATCAGGAAAACGTTCAGTGCTGCGGCTGCCACAAAGTTACCACTTGTCAAAAATGAATGTTATATATTTCTACATCTAACGCAACAATCTTAGGTTTCTTTGTTTTATTACGATGCTGCTCTAGATGTGAGAAATAATAGTCCACTAATGAAAGCTTTTTATTTTCTAATCATCCAAAATGAAAACTTGTCTAGAGTCTCAAGAAGTAGACAGTGATTGACTCTATTATGGGACTAAATCTCTGAAGTTATGTGATCCACCAAACCATATGAATGTGACTTTATGCACTGCATAACAATGTATAATGAGCTTGACCATTCATAGTTATTATCAACTGCATTCCCAAACAATCAGATAAGTTTGCCAAGAGTATGTGCTGGTCATAAAAGGAAATCAGTCTGAAAGTAATGCAGACTCTGTGTTTGAGCAATTAGGGTGAATCATATGGCTGTAACACAGCAAGAGGTGGTGTTGTGGGGGTTTCTGAAACCTGAACTTGAGCACGTTCTGTGATTGTTTGAATGCCAGGTGTGAGCAGCTGTTTGCTGGGACCCACATACAGAACAGAGAAAGCAGTTTGGGAATGTGTCAGATCTAGTCAGTGCTGGTGACATTAAACAGCTTTAGCTACACTGCAAACAAATCTCTTAATCAGTTTTTTGTCTTGTTTTTTAGGCCTTGTCCACACAGTTTTTCATCCAGCGTTTAAAAAAAAAATCCGTCCACATGAAAACGCAAAATCCCCGGATTCTGACGTCGCAAGGCAAAAACCCTGATTTTACTGTCTACACGACACCACTGTAACCGGCGTTTCTGAAAATCCTCACCCTGGCAGGGATTTTCAAAAATGTTCAGTTTCAGTGTCCTGGGGACGAACTGCGTAAAAAAGTCACGGTTATAAAAATACCCATGTCCGTGTGGACAAGGCCTTAGTCAAGATATCTAAACAAACATCCTTAATATGCTCAAATTTGCAAGATAAAACTGCATATTAAGGCTTGTTTTAGAGAATTTATTTTTGGGTACACTGTAAAAAAATCTTTTATGATTAGCAATCACAACATTTTTTCTTTTGTCAAATCAACTTAAATCATTTATTTAGTTCAGATAACATATCATTTTAAGTTTCTGATGATTACATTATTCTCCATTGTATTAACTCACTTTTTCCATTTCAATGAACTTAAAATTAAGGCGACCATGTTACGATACTTTTTTAAGTTAAACCAACAATCTTTTTTGAAGGTGCCATTGGTTAATGCATAAACTAAATTGATAATGAGCAAAACATACTTATGAATCTTTGTTAATGTTAGTTAATAACAGATATAATTATTCATATAGTTCATGTTAGTTGAAGTTAATTAAATAAATAATATTAAAAGATACTACTTTTAATTTGAATGTATTAGTGAATGTTGAAATTAACATTAACTAAGATTAATAGATGCTCTACAAGTATTTTTCATTGTTACATCATGTTAACTGGTAACAAATGGCACCTTATTGTAAAAGTTTTTCTTTCCCCTGTTGAAAATTTGTTCTCTTGTTTTAAGAATTCATCGAGAGGTTCAATTGCTGTGCTTCTCAAGTGAATGTCAAGTTTAAATTTTAAATGATACTGATTTGTTAAACAAAATTACCGCTATACATTTGACCCTAAACAGTGAACTAAATATACTAAAAGAGCACATTTCAACCAGACAGTTGACAATTCTTTCCAAACAGACCATCTGTGTGTTTAAAACTGTAGGTAAATCTCCGGCACAAGACTTTTTATTCCAAAGCAGATTTTCATTTGACAACCTGAATAACTGCTAATGATAATATTTAATTCTGGAAAGCCCTCCACACACAGCTTATATGATGATATCCAACAACACATTCCACACTTTCCAAAATTGTCTGATTCCCCTGATCACCATGCCATGAACATCATGTCATGTCAAGTCCTTTGCTTAAAGTGCGCAAAAACCAGTTTTACACATAGCCCTAATTTAAAATGTGCAATCAGCAATGCTTGAAATATTATAAATTGTGCAGTATATAATGGAGGCAGAAAAATGCTCTCACATTAAGCTCCAATTAAGTCATCAAACATTACTAAATCTAGCTGCAAAGAAATTGTGGAGCCTCTGATCTCATTGTTCACTTACAGAGTTCAATGCCATCTACCATCTAGCTGTTAAGCAGTATAACTGTACAAAAACTGTACAAAGACGGTAACAGCAGCAAGTGACCCTTGCTTGAAACTAACATGTTTAAAATTCAAAGGTTGCTTTTAAATGAAAGCAAATAAATATAATATTAAAAATAACTTATAATTTCCATTCCAATAGGCTACATGCACAAGCGTAGTTTCAAACTTCCGCTTTTGTCAGAAGTCGGCATATCAGTTTCCGGTCTACGACTGTTCATCCTCAATCCACTAATAAACAAACAAGATGAGTGCTGCTGTTGTACGAAAAAAGATTTCTTAAACACATCTAAGTTTCTAAGAACTGTAGGTGGATCTAACGTACATTTTACACCCATTTGCAGTGTGTGTTGCGGTGCAGGAGCAAACGCGTGCTGTTAGTGCTTTCACATATTATGATGCATTTGCAGTGAATAACTGATCCTGTAGTTTCCACAAACACATACTTAATATTTTTTTTTTTATTTTTTTTTGCACGTCACCCAAAATGTTTATTTTGTGTAGCCATTGCACATGAAGGTTGGTGTTTTTCAGGAAGCAGTGGAAGCTCAAATGGCTGTTAGCGACTTGAAGCAGAGCAAAGTGCTGCTGTCTCCTAACCCACCATGTTAACAGGTTAGGGCTTTCACTTTTCACTGGTGTGGTACATATAACAGCAGCACAGCGATTGTGAACCAGTCTATTTCTGCTGTGCTGCAAACACTGGTGGTCAAAATGATAAAGATTGACCTGAAAATGTAGTAATTTCACCATGAATGCGTTTAATTAAATAAAATGTAGTAATCTCACCATAAATGCACATTTAACCAAGGAAAACTATAATTAACTTCAACAAGGCGACAGAATGAACAACATTAATCTCAATCATGGAGGTGAAAAAACAAGTTGTTTGTGACATGCAAGATCTATTGTTTTAAAATTGAAATGCAAAAGAAAAGTCAAGTCGGCTGCTTTTGTCAATTTCAAGTTTTAATTTAAATTATTTGCGATTTTAATATAGTAAATATTTGACCACTTGCTTGAGCAACTTATAAGTAATGCATGGAACAATAGCCCTAACTTACGTTGTTTAAATTGTGTTTAAACGTCATACAAAAATCGCAATGCTGACACAACTTTTTGTTTTAAAAATAAGTTGCAGCATAACTTCTGGATTTGAAATAAAAATAAAAAGTATGTGTTTGTGGTAGGCTACAGCCGCGGATTAGTTATTCACTGCAAACGCATCATGTGAAAGCACTAACAGCAGCACCATAACGAGTGAGAAACGGACGTTCGATCCACCTACAGTTCTTAGAAACTTACAGTAGGTGTGTTTAAGAACTCTTTTTCGTACAACAGCAGCACTCATCTTGTTTGTTTATTAGTGGATGCACTGTAAAAAATTATCGTGATTTTAACAGTAAAAGACTGTAAAAATGCTACAGTGAAAAACTGTTAATTGGTCAACAGAAAGTTTCCTTACTATATACGGTAAATAACTGTGATATAAATAATGGTACGTTTAATGTAATTTTACTGTAAAATACTGTTAAATTTACAGGTTTTGGAAGTGAAAAAGAAGAAGTCATTGTATGATTTACAGTGAAAAAATGTAAATTGACATTCCCACAATTCCCTGCGTGACACTTCACATTTAATGTATTTTAACTGTTTCTTCATAATTTTCTTAGTTATTTTTATAATCAGTTATGTACATTAGGGCTTTATGTTACATTTAATGTTGTTAAATTAATACTTCTTGCATTTTTTAAATTTCAACATGTTACCATGATGGTGTTTAATGTTTGTGTGAATGACACTGTGCAGCTTCTTTATAATAGTATGAACTTTCTTGTGGAAGATCTGATTATGATGAGCTTTGATTGATCATTTGACTCTCATTATGGCTGTGATTGTTGGCAGTAAGTGTATTACAATTGAACAAAACAGATATTAATACTTCAAAAGATCAGTAAATTAACATTATATCAGATAATGAGATACGGTTTATTGCTGTAAAACTAAATACGGTCAAAGTCTGTAAAACCTAAAATGTTGCTACTGTATTTTTAACAGGAAATCTCTGGTAACCACAGCCAGGGTTTTCCTGTAAATATAAAGTTGTTGTTTTTTACAGTGTGCGGATGAACAGTCGTAGACCGGAAACTGATATGCCGACTTCTGACTACGCTTGACTATGTGATTACGCTTGTGCACATAGCCCATAATGTCAAAAAAATACTGTCATTGGTTGAGCATTTCTATGTTGGGCTGGTGGAGATGATCAAACAAACGGAATAATGTTTGAATAAGGCCACAGTGTTTACATTTTTGAAAAAAAAATAGCTTGTTTTTAAGTAATTCTAAGTATTTCAACCAACATAAAAACTCTTTTAAAAAAATTACAAAAAAACTAAAATGTGTCTCCTCATAAAACTACAAAAAATGGGAAACAAGCTTGTCAAATGCAATAATGACTTTTCCTGAAAACAAGCCAAGCCTTCAAACTTCAGTTTATATAGTAATAGTTTAACAAGAGTGCGGGGATTTTTATGCTAACAGAGATCTGGCTTGTGTCAGATTAATGTTAACAATACTGCATTAACCAGACACATATTTATACAACACCGATAGACACAGAATTTCATACACAGGTTTCTTCTTCTGTTATAAGGACCAATATTTAGAGCATAGATATGGATAGAACGGAAAAGTAATGCATATTCATGCATAATAAGCATAGATTATTCCTGGAAACCGAGTGGCAAGAGGCCACACTTGAGAAGATCTAGGTCTGAGCCGAAACAGAGAGCAGTGTGAAGGGGAAATGACTCTCAGTTGAGCACAGTGATTGAACACTAATGGATGGTCAGCTGCTATCCATCACTCAAATAATCTAGGGCTCAGACCCAGAATGCCTCTCATCAACAACAAATACTGTAGCACACACTGTCAGATCAGTGGCGCATACACATTTGCTTTACGCTGAGGAGCCGGACGTGTCCAGTCCTCAGCGAAGGTACAGCAAGCATGGCGACAGGACCAAACGTGTCCGTTCCCTACTCGGGAAACAAGGGTTACCATACTTAACCGAGACGTTTTCTTTCTTCATCAGGAAACTGAATGATCCTTCAGATATGCGTATATTAGAATTTTAAAGAATGCTTTCTTGAGGATCATGTGACTGATGAGTAATGATGCTGAAAATCACAGGAATTACATTTTAAAATATATTAAAATCATTTTAATTGTAATATTATTCACAAAATTACTGTGTTTACTGTATTTTTTAATCAACTAAATGAGCATTAGAGACTTCTTACTGACTCCAAACTTTACAAACTTCGCTAATCTTGTGTTTCTTCAAGTAGCTTTCATGTTAACTAGTATCAGAGATGTATAGTAACGAAGTAGAAATACTTAAGTACTGTACTTAAGTACTAAAATGCTGTATCTGTACTCTACTAGAGTATTGTTTTTTTCTCATACTTCTACTTTTACTTCAGTAGATATTTTCAATGAATTTAATACTTTTACTTCGATATTTTTTTAATGTTCTGCTAGTTACTCGTTACAATTATAATTTTTTTACGAATCATTCGTGGCAATCACATGCCAGTTTTATAGGGTAATGGTATTGATTGACACACACATTGACAACTAATGCAGGGGTTGTCCTGCAATGAAATTTTTTTGGCGCCCGCCAAAGCAAATTTGTATCCCGCCAAAGCTCCTTATTTAATTCCATATCAGTACTTAATTCAAGCGAGTAGAAATGAAAGTGTAAATATCAACTCAATAAAATTAAGTAAAAATTACTCAACTTTTCTGATACTGGGGTTCCCATCTTGCACTGGACCTTGAATAATTAATGAGGCTCATTTTTCACTGGTTTCCAGCTGTATTTACACTTATTTATCATTGATTTTTGTTGTCAGTATTAGTAACTTACAAATACATTTTTTGCTCAAAATGACATATTCAAACACAAAACGACCCATCAAATGTTACCGCCATTGTGTATTGTTTACCAAGTATTGAGGTGTTTGCATTCACATGATGTTTAACATCTGACATGATTACTTAGATGATCTAAGTAAAGCACATACTCTAAAAGACTAATACAATTTAAGATTATTGTTATTGTGAAATGTAATACAAAGGCAAAGGAAATCGATATTAATCAACCTTTTACTAGCCGAGTTAAAATTACTTATTTTTTGTAAAGTTTACTTAATTCCATATTCCAAGTAAATTTACCTTAAAGATTTCTAATTAAAGCTACTGATGAATATGTTTAGGTTTTTACTTGGCAAATCTTTGTAAATTTACTAGCATTTTCTGAGTGAGATAGTTTAGCAAGCATTTTTCAAGTAAATCCTACTCCAATTTTTTTACAGTGTAGTTCAAACTTTTGACTGCTTTCTTTAATAATTACATGACACAATACTTGTACTTTTACTTTTAGTACTTAAGTAGTGAATTTTTAAATAAACTACTTGCAATACTTAAGTAGAAAAAATGTTGAATACTTTAGTACTTCTACTTAAGTGTGGTGCTTAAAGAGCACTTCAACTTCTACTCAAGTCACTTTTTTGATAGAGCACTTGTACTTTTACTCAAGTCCGGGTTTCTAGTACTTTATACATCTCTGACTAGTATTATTACTAACACCACCCATTAATAAATGCATCAGTTTCAATAGGCTTTATGTCGAGCGTCACGTGACCTAACCGGAAAACGGGTTTAATCGCATCCGCTTGTCAGAGAAAGTGTCAACGGCCGTAAGAACTGACTACGATATCTATGGATTTTTAAGGTAATCAGCTAACCTACCTAGTTCACTTTGTTATTGGCGTTTTATTCCATTTTAATATCTAAACGTTACTGTAAAGAAGAAAAAATATAAAACGTTTAAATATCAATCTGCACATGTGAGGGACATTGGTTATGATAATCTTTGCTTGCTCCTTTTAAGTTATCTTGAGTAAAACCGCAAAAAAATCATGAAGCACATTCAAAAGACCAGAACCGGAAGCGATGACACCTGTTTTACAGAATGCAGAAGTAAGTTGTGCATAAAGCCTATCTCAAAACAACAATGTAAACATATTCTGACTAAATATAAATATACTCTAATGACATGGCTGTTTTACATAAAAGAGTGTTGGAGCTTACACTTTAGACAGTTTTAGCACCGCTCATGCTTAAGGCATCCTTACTTCCTTGTATCTGATATATACAATTAAATACAAAGACCTTGACTGTTTTACAATGTCTTTGTAAGAGTAAATGCACATTATCTTTCACATAGCCCTGAGATAGAAAATGGCCTTTAACCCTTAATTGGATGGTGTCAAGAATGACAATTTGTGTCTTTATGTGCTAAAATGTTAAGATCCAAGTGCACTAGTCTTTCAATGACTCAGAGAGGGAGGCATCTCTTCAAAGCATCACTAAAGCTTTGTTCACTGTATGCACTTCATAAAAAACATGTTCAAGCCCCTGGAATCTGACACAGAACAAGACAGCTGCAAAACACCAGCAAACACATTGGAATTTCGGCACTACATACAAGAGAACATGTTAACACAAAGTAGTCAATCATTTCTTTTGATCTGGCTAAAAAAACAGGTTAATTTATTGTTGTCTATTAAACATCTCTGAATATATGGGCTATTTTATCTCATGCTTTCCTTTAATAATGTGCTATGATGGATTCAACCAAGTTGGAATAGTAACTCTAAAATGGTCCAAACTAGATATCCTGAATACCCTTAAAAGAAGTTTATTTAAGTGTGCTATTAGTATAGGCTACTTCTTTTAAACTTAAAAATACGTTCAGTCTACTTTTTATGTACTTCTCAGAAATATACATCAAACTGCACTAAAGTGACTTATATTGACAGAAATGTCTACAGTAAGAATATTTGGTCTATACTGATCGACCTTGTTATTCGAGATATGCTTAAAAGTACAATTAAGTATTTTAAGTATTCTTGGCTTGTTACTATTTTGTAGGGCTGTCAAACGATTAATCGTGATTAATCGCATCCAAAATAAAAGTTTGTGTTTACATAATATATGTGGGTGCACTGTGTATAATTATTTTATATATATATATATATTTATATAAATACACACACGCTTGTATATTTTTAAGAAATATTTTAATGTATATTGTGATATATATACAATTTATATTATATATAAATTAAATATTTTTTAATAAATCATATTTTTTCTTAAATATACATGCATGTTTGTGTATTTATATATATAAAATAATTATACACAGTGCACCCACATATATTATGTAAACACAAACTTTTATTTTGGATGCGATTAATCGCGATTAATCATTTGACAGCCTACTATTTTGTTTAGCTTGAGTAGTTTGAGTAGCTTATTAAATACTTTTTTAAAAACATAATATTACACACTGTCTTTTAAACTAACAAGCTTTCGGGTGAAATTGCTTATAAATAAAATAAATAGTAAATAAAATAAGCATGGAACTGAACCTGATCTTGTAAACAGTGATAAGTTAGTTTTGATTATCTAATTGTATAAAGAGATATAATGCTTCATAAGCAATAAGTGCTGCACATTTACAAACACTGGGAACAGTTATGGATATATTTGCTCTTGTTTCTATTGAAAAAGCAGATAATGAAGAGTTCAGATGCAAAAGCCTCTAAATGCCATTTTTATCAAGCTTGTATATTTAAGTTCAGTAATTTCACTTAAATGACAATTAATAGGTCATCTTCATTGCCATTTAAGTGAAATTACTGAACTTAAATATACAAGCTTGATAAAAATGATCATTTTAGAAGAAAATTTCAAATGGCACTTAGAGGCTTTTGCATCTGAACTCTTCAAATAAATAAATAAATAAATAAATATTTTTGGATGGATGAATGGATTTTTATTTTTAAAAAATTTAAACAAATCACAGGAAAAAACACCTGGGGGAAATTTGTGACTTCATTATCAGTGTCCGTTTCTAAATCAGCAACAGCAGTTAAAAGGCTGAAGGATGTGATGAGCTACACTACAGATTAGGTCAGAACTCTAAAGGTGTGGAGGAAAGGAAGTCGAGGAAGGTCAGCACAACAAGGAAAAGCTTGAGTGGTCAATGGAAGAGAGGATAAATGGGCAAAAGAATAAGAAAAAAATAAGAAGTACTGAGGAAGTTCAGCACAGATGGGAGATAAAAGGGTGAGGGAAACAATGTATGACTAAAAACTTAAACGTCCGTTAAGAGATGCTTCTGAACAAACAAAAAGCCATTGGTGGAGGGGATGCAGTTCCTTCCTATTATACAAAATGTAGTAGGCCACTCCATCATATATTCAACACAGCTCTAAAACACATCTGCAAGCTATGATGCAGTGATTTATTTAATACAAATGAGATAATCTCATTGTAAACAGTCTTAAAAAAACTGAATGTTATCTAACAACAGACCGCGTGAAGGCAATGACATAGACCTGCTACTGTGTCGCCACAAAACTCCTTTCACTGCTTGGACTGAAGTTTCTTCAGTTAAGAACATCTCCTCACATCAGGCTCCTTCGCTTATCCATAATGCAACAATAACATTGTTTTACCCATAAATCATAACACTGTGTCTTTGTCTACTGAATTAAAATGCATTACAATTCAGGAGTGTTACAATGTAAAAAATGGCAGTTTAAAAAAACAGTTTAATAATTAAATAATAAATTACATTTAAAATTCTATAAATAAATTGAATAAAAGAGGATTTTAAAGGTCATTAAAGTTAATTTCACATTTATGGCCAAATAACATCAAGGTGAAATAGGCTACTCTACTCACTAAAGACTTAAGTTGCAACCAGCAAAATTAAAATTAAAAACTTTCTTTTTAATTCAAACCTGCATGTGGGGTGTTTGTAATGATGTTACAATTTTGTTTACAATTTCTAGCAACGTATTTGCAAACTTTACATTTATATAAAATAATAGCCTAATTATCACGGAAGTATTCGGTAACATTTTTTTATGATCTGAAGCATAAATTGATTTGCTTTTGAAAACCATTCGTTTAAATTACAATCATAAAGCCTAAGAATTTTAATAGTTAAACTTTCATCACCCCAGATGCAGCATGAATTGTGAATGCATTACATGTACAGTTCTTATTAAATTTTCATGAACGATGAAAGCATCTCATCGATATCATTTATGTTGTAAACTTTCCCGCACAATTGAAACTTTGACTTACTTTTGCACGCGAGGACGATCAGATCCCACGACCAAGGGCGCGATATAACGGTGTGTCATGTCTTGCTGATCCGAGGTTTGGTGTAAGGAGATCAGTGCGCGGTGGAGAGCTGAAGTGTCCTGTGGATCATCAGAAAGGGCAGATGTTTGCACAGAGAGCTCGTGAAGTGCGGAGAGATGAGTGGGAGGAACCTCAGTGGGCTGCGCCCTAAGCCACACTGCAACACTAACACACATGAAACACGGACATTAGCAGTCATGATTTATATCGTTGTCATTTCAGCTCATACATGTTGTTTTCTATAAACTATATATACATTTTGTGAACCCTTCAGAATATTCCATATTTCTGCATATATTTCACGTCAGCTTGAAGGAATTTAACCCATTCATTTTCAAACACTGCTTCAATTCAGTGATGTTGTCTGTCTCACTGCATTTACTGCTTCTTCAAGTTCTTCCACAACACTGTCTGTGAGGTTAAGGTCCTAATTTTGCTATTCTGAAACTTCTGTTTTAACCATTCAAGATTTATGTTTTCAGGGTTGTGTTATTTTGACTTGTTGTGCTACTGTTCCAAGACTTCCATGCAGCTTCTCATTTAGCTTGAACAATATTGGTATGCTAAATAATCCATATTGGCTGGACTTGGATTTTGCTTATTTAAAGGAGTAGTTATATTGTTACTGATAATTTACTCACCCCATGTCATCCAAGATGCACGTCTTTCTTTCTTCAGTTGAAAAGAAATTAAGGTTTTAAATGAAAACAATCCAGGATTTTCTCCATATAATGGACTTCATTGGGAACCAAACGGTTCAAGGTCCAAATGAGAGTTTCAGTGCTGCTTCAAAGGGCTTTAAACAACACCAGATGATGAATAAGGGTTTCATTTTGATGAACAAGTTTGAACAGGAGAGTCACGAACGCTCACAGAACAGAGCAAGGCAAGCATTTGTGCTTATAAAACTTAAACTTTTTTATTTATTTTTTAAATCACCGATCGTTTTGCTAGATAAGACCCTTATTCATCTGCACTGAAACTCTCATTTAGACCTTGAACCATTTGGTTCCTATTGTAGTCCTTTATATTGAGAAATGCTGGAATGTTTTCATCAAAAACCTTAATTTCTTTTCAACTGAAGAAAGAAAGACATTGGACATCTTGGATGACATGGGGGTGAGTAAATTATCAGCAAAAGTTTTTATTAAAAAGTAAACTACTCCTTTAAGCTACAGGCTTATTTCACCAAAGATCATATTTCGATCTTTAAAAACACCAATAATTAAAAAAAAACAAAATGTTTTTATTTATATTTAGACCAGGGGTGCACAATTGATCAATTTAATATTCATATGAGTAAATTCCATTTAATTATATTCATGATAATTTTATGAATATTTATCCGCTATAACATGGAAATTATCATCGGTTTATATCAATCCAAAACTGTAGCCTAATTGTATTTTTTATTATTTATTTTTTTATTCATCAGTCCATAAAACATTCTTCCATTCTTTTTTGGAGAAACTTTGGACTGGTAGCCATGTTCCTGGCTTTTTCTAGTCTGCTCTGCACACCATTTTTGATAACAGGCTGAAGACTCTTAAAGTGCTTAACACTTATAGGCTAAGCAGAAGCAAAGATCTCCTGGAATATTCTTGCATTTTGCATGCTTTGCATTCTTGCAAGTTTTAAATTTATTCAGAAATTTATTCGGCATGACTTCTAAACTCAAGCATTAGTTTTACTCAAGCAACAAAGATATTCCCTCATGGAACATTTTGTTCAATAAATTTGTGAAAATGAAAAAAATGTTTAAATTGGATTTTCTTTATCTAGTTAAATAAAGATCTGATGACAGTGCAGATCAAATTAATGCAAAAAAAAAATGTTTGTTTGTTTTTAATAATGCATTGCTGTTTGGGTGAGAGATGTGGGGCTTTGTATGTCTCCTGAAGTTTCTGGCCAATATTTTTGACATGCAACCTAAATGTGTTAGCAATAAACCAGATATTTATTCAGTCGATGGAGACCTGAAGTCTTAATCAGTGCTTTCTATATTTATCAACAGTCATTATAAATGATATTGTTCTTGATAATGAGCCTTTTAGTTGGCTTTTTAAATAGTTTCAAAATTGACTTTATTTGAACTGTCTACCATAAGTGGATTAAAAACAGATTCAGAGAGCCTGTAATCTGATTATCCATCCAATGATCTACTGCTCGAGAACTAACAAGTCAAACCAAGGAATATGTATTTGAAAATAGGCTGAAGATTTCCTGTGGGACTGCAGTCAAGAATCAATTTGGCATGGTTTATCCCCTTACATGACAGTCACATATCTTTTGAGATAAATTTGGTTGAAAGCTCAGTATGAAAGAATATAGTGAAGGCAGCATTCATCATGTTGTTGGCTGTAATTTGTGAGTGTGATGTTGACAGCTGTGTACCTCAGGTAATGTTTGTTTGCACACCTGGAGGAGAGTGTGGCGGTGCTCTGTTGACTAAAAACAAGAGATGCAGATTCAGTTGGTTGCATTTTATATCACTTTCAAGTTGTCAAATTCAAATTACTTTGGTTGTTTTAAGTCTCATCTAATCTCATGGAATAGAATCTCATGGAATAGAATCTCATGGAATAGAATCTCATAGAATATAATCTCATAGAATAGAATAAAATAGAATAGAATCACTTAAAATGAATGAATCTCCAAATAAAACAATATTGAACCTTGCATATTTTAAAAAAGAACAAATGCATTTTTTCAAACAAATCATTTCACAATTTTTTTTAGTTTAATTAGGGTAACTATAGTGTTAAAAAAATAACATGTTGGTATTAGAGCCAGAGCCGATATATCTGGCATGCCGATATTATCGGCCAATATTAGGCATTTTCCAAATTATCGGTATCGGCAGTTATAATGGCCGATAAATGAATATTTCAAAAATAAAAAAATAAAACGGACGAAACGCGCTTGAACCATGCATGTCATGAGTGTTGGAGTTGTATAGTTTGACCACCAGAGGGCACTCTACACAGTTTCTGTTGGCAACACTCGTTGAGTTGGTCACGAGACATACATTGCTTGAATAACAATTAAAAGAACATCCCCATCAGTCTCGGAATTAGATTCAGTAATAATTACGTTACGTCGTTACAGTGTAGTTGACTGACTGTCCTTTTAACTTTTGACATAGTGACTGTAAAAAAAAAAGTATTTATTTAATAGCGCGTGACAGTTATAGCAATGAGAACCGATCATCTCTTCTTGGCCTGTTATATTGAAAATGTATGTTTTACACTTTGCAGTATGACGCCATCCATTGCTAAATTATTATTCATCATAGACTAGCTAATCACAAAGCTAGCTAATGCCACTATCATCAGTCTGTTCTGTTGTGACAATAAAAGAAACAAGTTTCTTTTTAAAATGCATGATCATAGTATTTTAGTTAAAACTCATAAATAACTACAAATAACTAATGTTAGGAAATATCTGTTAATGTTGTTGTGCGTTTATCGGCCGATAAACGCACAACAACATTAGAGAATATCGGCCAATATATCGGCATATGGATTTTAAAACCAAAAAATTTTTGTATTGGATATTGGCCTTCAAAATCCTTTATCGAGTTAGGCTATTAGTTGGTATTAAATAAATGAATTGCACACAACCTGGTTGTCAAACATTAGTGGAATAGTTTAAATAGTCACATTTAAACATTAGTTTAAATAGTAAATGGCTGCGTCTGAAAGCTGAAAAATGCTGCCTTCAGAGGAAGCATTGAAATATAGGGTATGAAGACACGTCTAAATCCAATAATGTCACTTCCTGTCTCCTGGAGATACCTTCATTCAATCGATTTTTTGTGTGTGTGTGTAAATGTACATTTTTGGGCAACATTTTCCACTTCTGATGTCACTTCTAGTGAGAAATTACTATTTGAATATTTGCTTAGTTAACACCAAAGTTTGCTCTATTTGCTGTGAATAATTAAACCATTACACTGCCTCAGAAGTCTGTCAGAAATCAGTTTTGTGGTTACCTTTGTGCACAAATGCTGCAAAGTCATTGCCTGATAAGGCTGTGAGGCAACAAGTCAGCTGCCTATTTTTTTATACATCCTTCTAGACCGACAGTTCTAAAAAAAAAAAAGAAAAAAAAGTTAGCATTTTCCATGCAAAGAAATTTATGAATTTTAAGCATTTTAAAAAGTACGATTCTGGGTTTCTTGTTTTTACAAATATAACATCAACTGGTTTTAACATGTAAGAAATATATAACTGTGATTCACTAAATGAAATATTTTTTTAAGGACTTTTGTTATGTAAATGATCATTAAGTTGTAACGTGCCTCTGTATAAACATGTTGAAAGACAAGATACAAAATTTAGACAAGCTGATGGGGCACGTCTCTCTTCTCAGTCCATTAAAGGTGGATCAGTGGTTGACGTGCTCTGCTTAACACAATGTGTTCTGCAATTAGAACCATTCACATGACTCAATGAAGAGTGCAAATCCTGTTGTAACTTACAATAGAAAATGGGTTGTGATTTGATCGATGACAACACACCAATGATTAACATCTATACATTGTCTTTCTTTCTTGAAGTGGTGGAAAGAACGCTGCTTTTTCCTTCAATGACAGGAAGTAGGAAAGAGGTCATTCTTTCCATTCTGGATGCTGGGGCATGTTTTTCTGAAGTTATTTGCTTTCATGAGAGGGACTATTGTCTCTTAAACACAAGGGTGGTGGCTGTGAACGTCTGAAGAGTGAAGGGGCTCAAGGGCAGGGATCAGAAGACATTTAGGGTCCTATCTCTGCAATAGAGTCTTCACAAAACAGGGTTTGTTTAAAAAAAACTGACATCAGTGGTCTTCATCACAGCAAAAATGCTGTTTCTGTGGTGATAGGAAGACTTTTAACTATATTAGATTTACATATGCATATTCAGATTTACATTTATATACTCAGATGTGTAACTGTATATTCAGAATAACATTTATATTTTCAGAGTTATAACTAAATATTCAGACTTATAAATATATATTCAGATGTGTAACTATATACTCAGATTTACATATGCATATTCAGATTTACATTTATATACTCAGATGTCTAACTGTTTATTCAGAATTACATTTATATTTTCAGAGCTATATATTCAGATGTGCAACTATAAACTCAGATTTACATTTATAGATTCACAATTTACATAGCCTATAATTATTTCCAGTTTGGCCCCCCATAATATTTATATATATATAAAATATATATATATATATATATATATATATATATATATATATATATTAGGGCCGAGACTCGAATTAAAAAAATTAATCTAATTAATTAGAGGCTTTGTAATTAATTAATCGAAATTAATCGCATTTTAATCGGCATAAATATTTGGACTAAGAACAGTGAGAAGATTTTTTTTTCAAATGGATTTTTAGTAGGCCTATACTATTGAATAATGACTGAATACATAAGCTTAAAGGAGCTGTATGTAAGATTGTGGCCAAAACTGGTACTGCAATAACATTCAAAATACCGTAGAGCAGTGTATCCCCTTCCCCCCGACTCGAGGTTGCCAGATAGGCGGCAGGATCCAAAATTTTTTTATCTGACACATTTGTAGCGGCTGACTGGTAGATCGGTGGAGGGTGGAGCATCATACCAAAACACAACATGACAACATCAACATCAGTTGAGGGCTGCAACTTTACTTTTTAAATGACAATATCCTGGCTGGACTACTGTTGTCAGTGATATAAGTATTTGAAATGAACATGATTTCTTAATGTCTAGTGATATATCAGGGCCATTTAATGATTATTTTAAATACATTTCTTACATACAGCTCCTTTAAGCAACAAAATATTGTTTATTTTTGTTCAACCAAGTCCAACAGACCAGTGCAATTGTATGTTTTGCATTGAGGTGAAACTTAAGGGTCGATGTGATATGCGAATTCCTTGTTGCATGGCTTGCACACAACCCTGCTCTTAATGACGCTTCCATACAGCGCTTGACATTAACTTTTGCTCACTAGCCAATGTGTCTGGTTTTACAAAATTACTAGCCACACAGCACTTTTACTAGCCACATTTTAAATGGGGCTTTAAGACGTACTAAAATTTAATAATTTTATCATTAGCTCTGGTTGTAAAGCTCATTTTTTGAAAACATGTTGTCTATTCTTAGATTCTATAGATTCTTATTGTATATAATAAAAGTGCTGCATCTTTTTTTACAGCAGTAAATAATAGAGTAGAACAATCATCTGCATTAGAAACAATGAGCAAATGTGATATGACGTGACATAAGGGGAGCCCTGCTAGTAGTTACACTGTGTACCTTAATCATGAAGATTATTATTTTTTCTTATATCGGCCACGCACTCACAAACTGACTGAACGCTGTGTTGATGTGTGTGCGCGCGTGACCAGTTGCGTGTGATGATCTTTTGACAAAAGTCTGGAATGGATGTACATATTTGGCGTGCGCACCCTCGCACAGCGGCACTGCAGGAGAGCGAGACGCGCCTATGTTCTGGATTATCCTGCTATTAAAAAAGATCGCTATATCAAATTAAGTTGATAATTAAGGGCAGACTAAAACAGCCCTCAGTCCGACGGCCAGCCCGAGAGTTTAATCTCCACGTGTTTAATGTCGTGCAATTCGTTTGTAATGTCAGATGTCTTTTGACAAGACTACAATTTTTCAACATGCCAAAGTGGCTAGTGGGAGTGACTGTGTTACCCGCCACGCGTGAAAGCCACCCGCATTTGGCGGGTGTTAATGTCAAACCCTGCATCCGTTCGTTTTTATAACATAATTTCCCATCCACGGGACCAACCAAAGCGGTCTCATCAGCTTCTTCGTGTTCACTGTTTGTTGTTTAGTTGTCTGAAGCACTGTAAAAAAAGTCATGAACGCTAGCTGGTGCTCCAGTATAATCAGTCCGCCGAAACTAATCCAGAGAGAAATGTTCCGCGGTGGGAAAATACGTGCGATTAAAATGCGTTAATTTTTTTGTGTAATTAATTAATGCGTTAAAGTCTGTAATTAATTAATCAGTAATTAACGCGTTAAAGTCCCGGCCCTAATATATATATATATATATATATATATATATATATTACACCACCACCACCAGCCTGCACAGTGGTAACAAGGCATGATGGATCAATGCTTGCATATGCATATCTCAGAATCTTAGCAGTAGCAGCATTTCCTCTGTTTGCAATAGAATCTGATGCTGAAGGATCACGCCCTGGTAAAAATTACATCACTGGGAAGGCACATTTTCACAGACTAAGAATAAAAGCCCAAGGGATTGTAAAATTGAACGTTTAAATATTTTCTCTTCCCCTTTCATGCTCCCTTCCTATGCTTCTTTTTAAACGGAGCCTGTGGGCTGCTGTGGTATGTGAGGTCATAGCCTAGGTTGTGACCAGACTGCACACCAGTGGTTTCTTCTGTTGAGAGTTTGTGTTTTCCCATAGACGCTTATGAATTACTGCATATCAGTCTGTCTCTAACTCCATGACTTTTAATAGCTCTCCTCATATTGCTTTTGATAAACTTCCTGACTCAACACAGTGTCAGCTGCAAATGTCGTTACAAATATAAAAATTTCACCGTAATTGAATTCAGTAAAATTCACCAAAATATCACACACATAAACAAAACACACAAAAAAAGTTGAAAGTAAACCATTAACAAATAAACAAATAACATGAGAATCTTTTTCATAAACTATTCTTTATAATACTTTTTCAAAAAAAATCACTACTTTTCAAAAAGAATCGGCTATTTTTTCAAAAGCAATCGTTACTTTTTCAAAAGGAATCGCTACTTTTTCAAAATGAATTGTATTGTAATATCATATCTTGCTACTTTTTAAAAAAGAATCTCTACATTTTCAAAGAATCGCTAATTTTTCACAAAGACTCGCTACTTTTTTCTGAAAAGAATTGCTATTTTTGTTAAAGAAACACTTCTTTTTAAAAGAATCGCTACTTTTTCAAAAAATAATCAATACTTTTTCAAAAAATAATCATTACTTTTTCTAAATTGAATCGCTAATTTTTACTTACTTGGACAAAGCTGGTGACCAGAAGACTGAGGCTTGACCACACTGACGGAATTGCTGAATATTGCACTGGAGGTGGGAGAGGCGAGATCAGCGACGACAACACAGAGATCTTGAAATCACCATGATCAAGTTTAATTCCAACATCTGGGATTTAATGAAGAAACAGAAAAAAATTATACACACTAAATCCAGAGAAATTGCAGCTACATCTCCAAGATACTTGGAAAAACCTACCTGCAAATCTTCAGTACTTTGAAAACTTTTGAGGATACTTTCAAAAACAATGTCATAGATAGATTTGATTAATCACTTAACTTCTTTTAACTAAATCGAATATAGCCTATGTTTGGTGGGACAACCCTTTGCGACCTATAGTTTTTCATCTTTGCAGGTAGGATTCTTCAAATGTCTTTACCACAGACATTACCACAGTTCTTCTGTTAGTCTGTCTCATGTCACATCAGAGTGTTACACTTTGCAAGAATGTTTTTGATCCTAAATAAGAAAAAGTAATAACATTTCAAGCTATCTACTATTCTTCCGACAACTCAAAAATCGAAATGGGTCAAAAAAGGGCCTATATTAAGCAAGTAAATGGCAAAAAATTAGCAAGCTCTCTTTCTTGATGATGTGTACCCAAAAAAGAAGTTTGTTTAATGAATTTATGAAAACACAATTAGCTAATTAAAGCTTGTTTAAGTCCATTCAAACACACAATTATAGTTAAACAAACTTGTTCGAATCAAAGTTTTGTAGAGCAAAAAGCTAACTGAATTCAGTAAACGTTTCTAAAATTTGACTTAACCAAAGTAACTCTGTTTAAGCTCTTCCAGTTAATTGCTAACTAACAATGGCACATGGTAGCAAGCTAACACTGCTAAAGCAGTACAGCTAAAGCTTTTTTAATATATATAGTCAATATTGATTAGCCTACAAGCTAAGCTCCACTCTTCTCCACAAAGGTAACCACAAAAACTACAACATAACAAATGTTCCTTCATTTTCAACATAAATGAACCTTAAACACGAACAAATATTTCCCAAAACATATGAAAAATAACACATTTTACTCTCCCACTCCAGTCCCATGCAAATCAAACTTGTCAAAAAACATGATTCATGTAGTCTTGACACAATTGGATTAAATTAAGTTCCATTTTCCAAAACGACTGAATGTAATGTAATTTAATAAAATGTAATGTAATAAAAAGTTGTGACAAAGAGTTTATGAATTGTCTTACACTCAAAAAAATTACATGTTGGCTTTAATTAATTTGTCAACAGGTTCCATATAACTGGATTATGTTAAACAAACATAATTTGTTCATGTAACTTCAGCATGATAGAATTATGTAATTTTAAATTTCCCAATTAAAGTAGTCTCAACGTGAATTTTTAAAGGCTTCCTGACATGATTCAAAGGCATTTTATATTAATTCATCCATTTATATTTCCTTTGATTCAGTGACATTTAATTAAATTGATAGACTTTAACTAGCTATTTGCTAGCAGAAGCACATATTAGCATCTTGACTGCTAAGATTTACATACTCCTTCATTCAAAGCAATTGAAAAAATAATGAAATTAGTCGACTGCCAAACTAAATGCTCCACTCTTCTCCACAATGGCAACCCACTGTAATTTAAATGGTTTAATAATTCCAATAGAATTTAATATTAAACACTATTGCACATCAAGTCTTCCAATTTTCTAAATTTCTAAAAAAAAAAAACATAAAATTACACTTAATTTTAACATTTATTCTCTCTTAATTCAACCATATTCAAAGCATGCTGGGAACTAAAAGCACTGCCCAGTTTCAGTTAAGGCAACACAAATCAATCATGTAATCCAACACAAACGGATTAAGTAAACTTAAGTTATTCGCAGATTGAACACAATAAAATTAAGTTCGGGCAAAATGGCAATTGGCTCGCACTATAGTGCCACCCTCTGGATGTACACTTTTTTACTTAACATAAATGCTTTGTGTTTAGACAACACATTAGGATTTTGTACTGTCAAGTTGAGACACAATTACATAGACCTTAATAGAAAAAAACATGTAAAGTCAAAAAACACAATTATTATAAGTAAACTATATATAAATATATTATGTAAAGTGCACAACCTCCCTAGTTCATTTTTTGAGTGTACCCATCAAAGTTTCAAGAATATTTTGTGGACAAGGAAAACTTCAATACAACAAAATGTGTGCTAAGAAAAACACATCTCTTCAAAACTACTTTTTCATGTTGTTGGTCTGAACAGAATCCAACGACTGTCATCACATAACAGGAAATAAATGTTTATTTAAAGCATGGGTGAGTGAAACAATAGAACAGACATCAACAAAATGACCTATTGTTGCAATCAATTCAGCAGTATTTTGTTTCCCTTAAGAGATAAGGTTTCTTTTAATGCTCAAAGTAGCGAGGAGCAGATCAGGAGCACTTAAGGACTGTCATCGAGTTTAATGGTGTGGAAGTGACCTGAATGGAAAATACAGCAGTTATGTTTTGTTTTATGCACTAAATAGAAGAAGGACATTTGTTAAAGGAAATCTATTCTCCAGGGCTTTGTTACTTCCAAAAGCAGCCTCATATCAGTGTCATTTGTTTATTTTCCTAAGAGGCCCTCAGCAGAGAATGTCTGCTTGGCCTCAAACAAAGGTTAAACAGTGTTTGACCTGCAACATGTAAAAAAATGTGTTCTCCTTTAAATATTAATGGATGCATTTATAAATTCACTAGCTAATTTGGCTATTCTTTCTCTATTGACAAGCAAAACCACAACTTTTGTTCTATTAGCCATTATCAGTCATATATTTTCTTCTGGATATTGATTAGCATAAATGGAAATCATAATTTTGTTCATTTGTCCAATTTAAATGAGCAGATGAGATCATCATTTCTTCACTGGACATTTCAAATAAATGTTTTCTCATCAAGTCCACTTCATGACAGAACAGAAATTGTGATGATTGAGCTAAGGCTGAGGAAGCGGTCATATCCGTGTTTTATCATGAATAAAGCACAGCTAATGTCCAATCAGAATCAAGGATTGAAACTAACCATTTTATAAATATATATAAACGAAACATACTATATCTAATGTTTTTGCTCAGGACTATAGATAGTTTACTGCACTGAAAAAATATTTTCATTCATCCAATTTAAAAATTTTAGGGTAATGGTTCACATTTATATTTTATAACTTGAACCAATGAAAAATAAATAACTTACCTTAACCAATATTTTCTATGTCTATGAAAATGATTTTTTTAAACTTGGTACAAAGTACATTTTTTCATGTTGAAGGAAGTCAATTAATATATATTCTATTTTTGATCTAAACAAAAATATATAGATTTAATCAAACCAAAACGTGTATGCATGGCAGCACATTAAATCTGTGAAGATCTCAGCAGAGGATGAGTAAACAACTCAAACAGCATTACCAGCTTCACTTATTAATTGACCTTTTATTTCATTTCCGTTTTGTATGAAATCAATGGTAGTATTTTAAATTCACCGTGATGGTGGTTAGTTTTTGCCATATCTCCCAGCATGCATTGTGGCATTAATAAATTATGCAGCTGGATTTTTTTTGTAGCTCGGAGTTCATCTGATTATCTGGATATTTTGTTTGAGTGTGAATAGCCTACTCACTGAATACTTTGTGACAAAATATCTTGATAGGGCACGTAGTCACACTGTATGGGCAGTAAACAAACAGATTAGGGTCAGCTAACAGGAAAACAAGCTTGATAGATAAACTACTGATAGCAGAAACACAGCCCATTGATCATTTTAAACAATAAAACGTTTAAAATGGCAACAAAGTACACAATAGCTAAATGCCTGTAATAAGAGCAAATACAATGATTTTACTTTGATCTATACAATTTTATCTGCAACATAATCAGATCATGCTACATGAAATAACCAGAAAGGTTAAGAAAATAAAGGGGATGCATAATAAGTGTTTCTGCACAGCCCAAGCGCAGAGCTGATCCACTTCAAACAACTGACGTTACGTGTAGTAAAGCGGAAACAACAGACTACAGAGAGAGATGCTTTCGATTCTAGCCCACGAATAATCCAAATAAAGAAGCGTCTGAGTTCGTCATCGTCTTGGAGCTTCGTAAAATAGTGCGGAGCTTGGATTACAACATGTTTTAAGAATCAACATTAGTTTGGGATACAGATATCTGTACAACCAGACGACATGGGCAGTTTCATTTTTTCGAACGTAAACATCCGCCGAGCAGTTTCCGTCCATGTGTGAGCATGCTAACCATGTTTCGGATAAGTGCATCTTTCCAAAGCAGAGGACATGCCATTCCCAGCTAATGCTCAGTTTTAATACGACTGGAATTGTCTTTATTTAAATCTTAAGCGGTTTGCCAAGACGAAACATTAAGACGCGAATGGGTTAGCACGCGAGCTAACTTGGCTACCAAAGCTGTTTGTTTGTGAACGCACAGACTGTTTGGCAGCACAAATAATATGACAGATGATATATAAGTTAGTCCATAACGGTGAACTAAGGTGACATTTCACAAGCAGATATCCTTATTATGGGTCTACTGAGCTTGATTTTTAGTTCAGTTGGAAAATGCATAGATGTCATTTGCCTCCTTCTGGATTTAAATTTTGTGATTGTCAACTCATTAATTCAGCTGTTGGTGGCAGTGATCTCTTTTGTCAGTAGTCTGCCCATGCTACTCACAAATTCAGTGTCTGAGTGCTGGAATCTCACCCTGCTTTGCATCATCACCATGCGGGACGGAGTGACTGTCGTGACCCATAACATGGTCGGAGGCTGGTCGCAGCTGCTCGGAGGCATGCTGGAAAGCTTCAAGATGATCGGATACCTGTCTTCACATCTGCTACTGCGCACCAAAGAGCTTCTTCACCGCGGCTTGCTGTCGGGACACAGTTTGCTAAGGCAGGCGTGGGAAGGCTGTGGCATTGTCTTCAGCCTGTTGCTTTATTTCGTCAACACGATCATTAACTTACTTCTCATTGGTACGCAAAATTCATACTCTGTGTTGGCCAACACTGTGGAGGCAGTGTCCTGCCCTTTGCAGAAAGCTCTTGAGCTGACCCTGACTGTGCTTACCTTTCCTGTACAGCAGTCTCGTTGGCACCTCCATCCTGCTGTGGACACCATGCAGACTAGCCATGGAGTTCCTGGGATCCGTCTGCCAGATCTTCATGAGCGTGTTCTTGCTCAACTCTTACGGGCTGCTGCTCACGTTTGTCATCATCACAGAGTACCACCATATACCTGAATCCAGAGCTGCCAAGACGGGTATCTTTGGACATAATCAACTACATCAACTCTGTGCCAGTCCTACAGCGATTAAGAAGAGCTCTACACCGCCTCTACGTCCTCGAGAGGAATGTGTGGCAGAGACTGGCCTGGCATCGTAGTCTCGGATAGGCCTCCTGGTGATTCCTGCAAGGAGAGAAGCTGCGGAAAGGACGTCAGAGAGCCTGAGCACAACCTTGAGCCTCAAGTTGACCTTAACGCAGCAGATCCGGTGGTGGAAAACGCTCGTGAGGACACCAACCAAGCAGACGATCCTCTAAACCTGCCGCTTCCAAGCTCCAGCGCTCACAGGCCGCTCCGGAAGTTTCCGTCTGAGGACAGTTGTAAAGGCCCTCCGTCTGACAACCTGCTGAATCTTCTTCAGGAGCAGGAGGAGAGGAAGAAGTGCGTGATCTGTCAGGACAGCACCAAGACTGTCGTGCTGTTGCCGTGCCGTCACTTGTGCTTGTGTAGAAACTGCACCAACATTTTGCTGAGCCAGCCCATCTACCAACACAACTGCCCCTTGTGCCGCCACATGATCCTTCAGACCATGGACGTGTATCTCTGAGGGAAACGTTTACGGATGTGTTTCTGTCATCCTCAGGTTATTTGAGCAGCACTGTTCTTGAACTGTGGGAAACCACGTTCCCTTTTCATGTTCATTCCACTACTATTGCTTGTATATACATTTGAATCACAATCTTTTATAAATTGCGATGGCGAGGCTGATGACTGACTGTGTTTTCTTATGGTTTTATATACATTGTCAGTGTTTTCATCAGCTTGTGGAATCAACACTATTTTTCTCATACAGCAATATCAAATGAATGTAAGTTTTGTATTAACAAACATTAAATGCTGTGTTAATTGTGAAGGTGGAAGATTTGTTTAATTGAGTGTTTAAGGGGAACATTTATGCTACAATACTACTAACGTTGGGCCTTATTGTATGAATTGTTGTCTAATACATTTTTTTGCCTGACTGTAAAGGTGATCAAAGGTTTCATGTGAACTTGATTTTTTGTTATTACGTTTTTTTCAGTGTTGGAGAAATGTTCGTTTTGCTTTGCATATTTTGTAATCATTCCACCAAAGCCGTTTTGCACTATTTGAGTAAACGAGTGTCCCTACAATATTTTCACCAGCCATTCTACACTCTGATGATGTATTCATGCTATTTTTGTCATTTATAATTGAACTGCATTAAGGCTCTCTCACTGCTTAAATGGTATTGATCAATGCATTTTCAAATCGAAATTGTGTGCTTGTTTTTTGTTTCGAGAGATAGTAATTTAATTCGGTTACCGGTAAAAACCAAGTGGCAGAAAGGCTTTTAGCTCAGCTTTGTCCTCTGGGTGTTGTTAGAAATCACTATTTTGGATAACATAACTTGTACATTAGAGACTATTTTGGTCAAACCCCTGAAATCCACAATTGTATTCAGAATGGCACAATGCGCAAGACAATCAAGTGCATTGAAGGGAAAAAAAGCATTTGCAAGATCTATACAAGTAGATTCATAACTGTGTTGTCCTTTTGAAAAATATATTGATTCCATATGAAGAGTTCAGATGCAAAAGCCTCTAAATGCCATTTGAAATTTTCTTCTAAAATGACCATTTTTATCAAGCTTGTATATTTAAGTTCAGTAATTTCACTTAAATGACAATTAATAGGTAATCTTCATTGGCATTTAAATGAAATTACTGAACTTTAATACACAAGCTTGATAAAAATGATCATTTTAGAAGAAAATTTCAAATGGCACTTAGAGGCTTTTGCATCTGAACTCTTCATATAGTCCCCTAGTATTTCTATCACTCTTAATTCTGCTCAGTGCCGGTGATGAGCACTAACCCATGTTTTTTTATTGTAATTTTAAGGTTTT
>JAQIUQ010003873.1:475000-542500 GCA_030378365.1 Hybognathus amarus | reverse complement strand
GACCAGTTCCCGAAGATCTGAAAGTAGGAGGCCACGGTGTTTCCGTTCTTGATGAGGTCAAACTGCAAGCTGGAGCGGTAGACCGTGGCATGAACGGCGAAGTAGTGAACGCCCGGCACTCTGCACGTGAATCTTCCGGTCTCGGGATTGTAATCGCCCTGCTCGTTCAGAATCACTTTGTCGAAGCGAACCGCATCCCCTGCCACCAATGGAGTCGTACGGGCCTGGACAGTTTGGCACTAAAAGCTGATTTGGGGGCCACCGCACACTCGCCCGGGGTTCCTCGCTCACCTTTTCCCCTCGATCCCTTCGAGTCTCCCGTGAAGCCCTCGCGCCTGGCTCGACCTGTCATAAGCATCATGGGATTTTAAAGTTTTACTACTGACATACAATAGAGTGTTGCAGGTATTTTTGTAGGCCAAAATCAGGAAATGAGTTTGCATTTAGCACTTCTGGACTGTTTTTTTTTAAGGGGTTTTTGGTTAAATGCCTGAAATAAGGTCTGTAGATAAAACAAGCTCAAGATATTTTCATGCTTTATTCTACAACATAAAATACATCAGTAATACCCCCGTTTTTTTATAGCTTTTACGTGTCTTTTTACGGTTGTTGACGAGTGGCCATTTGGGACTACGGAGGTTGTTGGGGACATTGATGTCATCACAGCAAAAAGGTTAACTCATCTATTTACTAGTCCGCTTTAGAGTAGTTCACTTTTTAAAAAACTTTTGCTGATAATTTACTCACCCCATGTCATTCAAAATGTGCATGTCTTTCTTTCTTCAGTCGGAAAAGAAATTAAGGTTTTTGATGAAAACATTCCAGTATTTTCTCCATATCCCTTTGAAGTACGCATCAGAGAAAGTAATGTGGAAAATTTTTTTTGTTTGCATTTCTTATCTTCTTATGTTGCTAGTAACCACACTCAATGTATTTTTTTCCAACACATCCCATAATTTTTCTAAAATATCAGCCTCTACCAAATGGTTGAGATGTCACTAAAAGGTTCTATATGTAACTTTTTTTATAAAATGAATCCTATTTTTATTGCCTGTGTTTGAAGGGGTTGTAATCACAGATTGCAATGATCCACGTTTCGGGTTTTGCTATTACCTCTGAAGGCCAATATTCATATTTATAAGTGAGGTCTCCGGTTCGGATTTCCTGCGAAATCCATCAGATGTGACAGTGCATGCGTGCTCCAAAGCCTCTCTATCCTCATATAGACCATTTCACAAGATGTAAACAACACTGGTCCAGAAACACTTCCTGTTTCAGTTTGTAACTGTTTTCTTTATTTCACATGTAAAGAAAACATCTTAAAGATGTTTGTTTAACTTTTTGATCCAGTTTTATATGTTCTGTTGGTTGTATTTTATCCCAGCTTTTATGTAGTGTTAAAAAACTGGAACAGGAAGTGCTTCTGGACCAGTGTTGTTTACATCTTGTGAAATGGTCTATTGGCTACAGTTTGTGCGACCAACGGCACTTCAGCTGACGACATGGAGTCTGGTAACCCCCAAATATATATATATATATATATATATATATATATATATATATATATATATATATATATATATATATATAATAAATATAATATATATATATATATATATATATATATATATATATATATATATATATATACATAAAAGTATTATCTGCTCAAGCTCGTCAGGCAAAACGTGAATCTGATTGACTCCGGACGAAACGCGGATCAACATATTAAACTCCAGTGAAATAGCAAGGTAAACTACATGAAGCATGACATGAATACAAAAGAATGTTCCAGGATAACAAAAAGTAGGTGCTTCAGGATGTAACTTATATTATTTCCTTGATCTACTGACTAACAGTCGTCATCCCACTAACTTACTATCATATTGTTTATAATACACATTTCCAGACACGTTCAGCACAGTAATGTCACTTCCTACGATCTTACTGATACGCTGGAACTGTTCAGTTTAGTTCACTAACCGTTTCCGTTATCATATTATACATTCACCTGTGTTGGCATTGCTGATTGTGAAAGATACCACGCGAATTCAGTTAGAGAAATGGCTTATGCTGTAACGTTATAACATCACATGTTAGCTAAATGCAGTTTCTGTAACATTATCATGGACGAGCACAGAGCATTAGCTACAACGTCAAGCTGATAAAAATATGGTATTATTGTACCTGCAGTGGGAGTTTACTTTAGTTTCCAGCATGTTGTGTGATGATTTCGCCTTTGCGTTGAGTCTCTGTGTGACCGGTAGTGAATGCTCAGTTCTTAAGATCGATCACGCACATGAGCACGAGCGCTCTTGTTGCATTCTGAAACATCACCGCTAGAGGCCGCTAAAAATCGCATACAGGACCTTTAAATTTTTCCAATTATATTATGATCAAAACCTTTTCTAATCTTGACAAAACACATTGTCAGAAAGGTCTGAGTCTCAAAGTTCCATATTTTGTAACAGAAGTGATATTTGGACAGAAATTTATTCATTTGTTACAGCAGAATGCATACAATTAAATTCAATGGAATTTATGTCATTTTTGGTATTACGCCTAAACAAAATCTCATGAGAACTTCAATTTTTGTGATATCAACTTCAAATTTGGAACACAACTTGGTTAGATATATGGCTTTGATTTTATAGTAATTTTATAGGAAAAAATATTTTGTAAAATATATATTTTCTATAAAAGAAAAAATATTTAGTCAGTATATTTGATTTAATGTAAATTTAAAACTTCCATAACTTTTTCATACTTTTATTTTTTACTTGTTTTCATGTTTTTACTTCAGCAATAATCTACTGAGTGTTTTATTTAAAATAAGACTAAACTTAGGTCTTTATGCCAAAGCATACTTGAATTACAACCAAGTTTTAATAGTGCATTGTAATGTCCATTGTCAAAAAGGGGGGTGACAATTAATCCTAATGAGCCAAATCAACCGTTTGGTTGAGCATGTATTTGAAAAATTATAAAAAATATACTTAAGTTTTTTCAAAGCACCAAGTAACATCATTTTGTAAAGTTAAGGCTCTTACAGTCAAATTTCACCAAAAACAGTTCACATGGCTGGGGTGATTTATTTGTTTCTGACATCCATGTTAGAAGAAGTGTTGTGACAAGACTGTTGATTGACACTGTGATATCTAATGGATTTTTTTTGGCATAATATACCTCAACCAGATGATAGAGTTGGCTCAATCAGTTTGAGTTAAGTTAGGTACTCCTCTCAATAAAATATAGTGACTCAAAATGTGCTCAACCGTTTGGTTGAGAAGTCACTTAAAGGGATATAATGGACTTCATTCAGGAACCAATTGGTTCAAGGTCCAAATGAGAGTTTCAGTGCAGCTTCAAAGGGCTGTAAACAACACCAGACGATGAATAGGGTCTTATCAGGACCCTTGCGAGTCATGACTTGAAAAAAGATTTGTTCATTTTGATGAACGAGTTTGAACAGGAGAGTGCACGAACGCTCATCACAGAACAGAGCAAGGCGAACATTTGTGCTTATAAAACTTAAACTTTTTCATTTATTTTTTTAATGTTTCACTAGATAAGACCCTTATTCATCGTCTGGTGTCATTTAAATCCCTTTGAACCTGCAATGAAACTCTCAATTGGACCTTAAACTGTTTGGGTCCCATTGAAGTCCATTATATGGAGAAAATCCTGGAATGTTTTCATCAAAAACCTTAATTTCTTTCGTCTGAAGAAAGAAAGACATGGACATTTTGGATGACATGGGGGTGAGTAAATTATAAGCAAAAGCTTTTTTAGAAGTGAACTACTCCTTTAAAGCAGACTAGTAAATAGATGAGTTAACCTTTTTACTGTGATGACGTCAGTGTCCCCAATAACCTCCGTAGTCCCAAATGGCCACTTGTCAACAACTGTAAAAAGACATGTAAAACACCATTAAGGTTGGGATTTTTGTACCTGGTTCTCCGCTCTCCCCTCTTTCTCCTTTCTCTCCTGGTTGAGCGTCACGGCCGTCTCGTCCATCCCTGCCGGGCTGACCGGGGACTGCCGTGCAACCCAGGGGACCCTGGGATACCTGGGCTTCCTGTGCACAAACTAGGGATCTTGTTGTCTTCAACCGAGTTAGACCAATGTACTGCAATAACAAGCAGCATTGTAAGAGGCCATGTCTGCAGAGATGTCATCGCTCAGTCTGTGGAGAAAAAGAACAAAATGGAAGAAAAAACGTAGTCTCATAATCTTGTTTCAAGATGATTTCAGCATCACTCAGACTGAAAATGGTATGAAGTCAGCACATAATGTGAAAAGCAGTGAAGCACCAGTCAGAGTGTTGCATTATCTCACCTCTTGGTCAATAGGGTGAGCATGCCAAGGGAAAGTTTATAGAACATAATAATTACTAAAGCACAAGCTCAACTGTGTAAGTGTAAAAACAGATAAAGAAGACTTAGAAATATAGCCTAGGAATTCATATATTATAGCCTACATTGACTGGAAATGAATACGTGAATACGAATAATAAAAAAGTACTTTGACTTGGACAAGTCATTTGGATCACTATTATGTTTTTGGTTTTTTTTATCGTTTTGTAGCCTGACAGCCCCAGTCCTGATTTCACTTTAATTAATACTGAAAAGAGTGGTTTTCTTACAGAAAAAAGAAAGTCATACGGGTTTGGAACAACATGAAGGTCAGTAAATGATGACAGTTTTCCTTTATGGGTGAGCTATCCCTTTAATAACTCTCTCCAGTTAGACTCTTGTCAGCTCTTTTTCCATCTACAGTAGTGAGGGGTTAAACCTGATGTTTGTAGTTAGCTGGTGAATAACAAAAATGCAAAAAACACTATAATAAATGTTACTGTCTACCATCTCTCATTGATAAGGTGCTGAAGCCAGTCAATATAATCAGGCTGCAACACAGCAGGAAGTATTCATGGGCTTGTCAGCTCTCGTAATCCTGTCTGGAACTAACCATTTCCAAGATTTTATGTCTTTGCGTAAATCAGCAGGTTTCTATGCAAGTCTACTGTCTGTCAAACAGCTGTTTCTTATGAAATTTGAGAAACTGCTGATGATTCACACTGAGAAACACAACCAGACCACCAAAGCATTCCTCAAAAATTCTGCAGAATCAGTTAAAAAGCACTGGGATCTTTAATTTAAGAGGAACATCTGTCCTAGGACATCTGGACAGTTATCACTGGGACTGTGTTTATGTATTTTGGTTCTAAATGCTTTGCGCAGCTCAATCCGTGAGCCATGTTAGGACATTAGAGAAATGACTGCCAAAGAGCGCAGAACAAATACTGTAATTCCAATGTCAACTGGATGGTTTGATTTCCAAACAATGGATCACTCGCTCTCATATGCATCACTTTTTTTATTATTCTTGCAGCCTTGCATCGACAAACATTGAGGTACTATCCTACAATATCAATGCAACATTTACACTATATTACAAATTGATCTTTGTGGTGAAATCAGTTCTTTATCTTGAAACTGCAGTGCATAATAAATGGGTCTACACTGGCTCTCAACATAAAAATGACCAAACTGAGATCAGGAATGGGTTTTAAAAGATAAACAACCTTGACAAAAACAAAAGTTACATAAGAGACTGGAACTAAGAGACTAAGAGACTTTTTCCATTTAAAGACTCAGCAGTGCTATTTCATAGTAAACATTATTGGTAGTCAAAGTGAAATAATAGTTGTATCTGCGTCAAAGTGTCTAAAGTGTAGACTGTCAAGGGAAAAAAATATTTGCCAATAAAATCAAAACCAAAATCAGTTTCCATAACACATGAAAGCAGCCATCATGAGAAAACCTATTTCACAATTATGTAAAAAATAAATCAAACTCACCATTTACGTTTTTGAAACTCCACTGGATTGACAGTCTTGAGCAGGCAAAAGAGAAACGAGCAGTGGAACTCCTTATTTCTTTGTCGTCCAAGGCGTCTGGGAAAAAAAATGAGCACTCCTAGCCTTTAGAGGATATGGGAAGCTATTGGAAGCCAATTAGAAATAGAGAGGCTGGGAGATGGGGAGGGAGAAAGAGGGATCATCCAAGGGACGGAGACTAAATGTTTGTAGCTTGTCCAACTTTAAAAGCATAAACATTATCTGATACAGTAGAGCCTTAAAGATGGGGTCTTGGGCGCCAGCGAACAGTCTCAAGTGTATTCAATTAGTGTGTGGTTTACAAAGGAAGGATGCCAGTTCATTGTGGCGAATTTGCGAGAAATAAACCGTTCAAGGATTACAGTCCTGTGGTCAAGTGGGAGATTAAACTATTCTTGCTTTAAAAACACAAAGCATATTTTCAGGACAATGTAGATGATTATGTGACACGACCGTTTTATGTAAACAAATGCTGTGGACTCATAGCCGCCACATCAAGAGGGGGAAAAACAACCTTTCGCATTTGAATTTTTAATCAAATGAGCAAATCTGTAGACATGAATGAAGGCTGGGAGATATGCTGATGTGGGTGGCAATTCAGACACATGGTTCTAGTTACTTTTGTAGCTTTATTTAGAGGGAAAAGCTTCCCCATTAGGGATATCCAGGCCTGCCTAGAACACTTATCCAGCCTTGTAATTCTCATTATAGGTTTAATGCCTCAAACTACTTCAGAGAGACTGCTAGTGGCTCCTTATTGTCTGCAAGTTTTCGTGGGGCCAGGTTCTTCATTATGAACAGCTGGATGGACTAGACACCTTTTCTTGATCTCTTGGTGTGAATGTTTTCAATAAAGTGCAACATTTAACCCTCAAACTGTATTCACTTTATAGCCCTTAATCCTGTAATTGTAGATAAATGTGGGCACAGAGGACTCAGGTGTGATCCTAATTTTTATTTATTATAAATGTTATATTACTGTCTTCGATAAAGTTTTGTCTATCCATTTATGGTGTTTTTTAATTTTATTTTGGGGGTATTTTTGAATTTATTTACTTCAAAATGTACCATATTTTCTATGTAAATTATGCTTATTTTTGTGTTTTATTTTTTTTTAACTACATTAAAATATCATTCCAGTAAGTTCTTAGAGCTAAAACCTAAAGATGAAGTGACTTTGCTGTCACCTGGTGTCTTATTTTGGCTTAGTTTAGAATTCTCTAAATTATAGTTTTTCCCATTCATTTCTATGGGTGCCCATTTTTAACCCAAATACAACATTAAAGAGTTTTTAACATTGAACTTAACATTGTAGAACTGAGTAAAAAAAATATTTGTGTGTTCAGGAGGCAAACTTAGGAAAAGTAGCCAAGTCTTGTAACACTCAGATCAAGGGAAGTATTTTATAAAAATAAACCAAAACTATTTTGCCCACATTTATCCAAAACACGGATTTAGGGTTAAAAACTTTTTTCTTAAATCATAATAATTTGATCTTTTTAACCTCAAAAACTAAAGAGCACATTATCAATAACATTTTCTTTCTTCAATAAAATTCAAATTATATTATGAAAGCTTGACAAAATTTGCTAAATAATCCACTAAAAACTTCAGCAGCTCTTTCCCAACAATGGGACCCTTCCACTGGACTACCGAATTACGCATTACTGACATTTGGCACACCTTTAAAAATAAATGTTCTTTCTTGGTATCTATAATTCCATGAAGAAACTTTAACATATATGGAAACCTTCCAATGCACAAAAGGTTCTTCGGGTTATTAAATTGTTCTGCACTAAGAGAGAAAATTATTCTCTGATAGGTTCTTAGGGGAACCCAAAAAGGTTCTTCTGACATTGTTATGAAAACCCCCTCTGGAACTTTTATTTTAAGAGTGTACCATGTTGTCGTCACTTGATGTCCAATATAAAATATGGGTCTTTAAGCAAAACATGGGAACTAGTAATAATTATGCACTGGTCAAGCAACAAGATATCCAGTTTGAGTAGAACAAGACATGTTTATTATTTAAACTATCACTTAAATAAAAAAAGTGCATAGAAAATAAACATGATTAGAAACTTTCCTTTTTACAGTTGTTATGTACAATTTTTTTCCTCATACATTCATCCTTAAGTAGTTTGTGGTTGAATATTTTAGATTAACAAATTTTCCTTCATTTTTCTGAAAAAAGGTAAAACACTGATGGGGCAACTTGGAGAAAACAAATAAGAAATAAAAACCTTAAAACTGTCAGTATCAACATCAACATGATATCTCGAAGCTACGGGGAAAGGAAGTATTGGTAAGACAATGGAAAACTTGCGATTTCCAAGAGGAACAATTCAAATCTCTCCTTCTCAAGACCTCTCTGACTCTCTAAAGTACCTCAGATGGTCTGCAACTTATTTCTGTACAAAGTGAACCAAGTTAAAATTCCAAAAACAGGGACCTGCTTTCAGAAGGAGCTTTACCTCAGAGTACATCTAGAGATGCTTGCAGAAATAAATAAACAGAATGGTCACCATTACTCATTACAGAACATCACATAAGAAAAAGTACAACTTAAGATCCAATAGGAGAGAGAGGTATAGGTGACACATGGCTGGGTTTAGGAAAGGCCATTTTTTTTTCCTAATGTCCACAAACTGTTAGAAAATGTACAGAGTAAAATAAAGCCAACTACACCATCAAAAGCAAACAAAATATCAATGCTTAAAAAGTTTACAACCACATTTTACATTAACTTGTTTCATAATATAAATACCGCTCCTTTCCAAAAAAAAGTAAAAAAAAACAAAAAAACACCTGCAATGCTCCATTGAGGGAACATACAGACACAGGAAAACTGGTACTTGATCTTGATATTGATATTAAAATGATGCACAATAGTTACTCTAAAGTTTATCTGTAACACAAAACCATTACAGATTATACACTGAACATTGCAATTAACCATTATGAAGCTGCTGTTTGCTACTGTAACTAAGTTTGTCTGTCCATTCCGTATATTGTGTAGATATTGAAATACAAGTTACTATTCATACACGTTTAGTTTTTATATATATATTCATGTATATTGTGTATATATATATGTACTGTTGATTATAATTACAGGACAAGGTGTGGTACCACTTGCGTGGCGTGGAAGAGTAAAGTCCAGGAAAAACGTCAAGAGCGCATCTGCTTCTGAAACACTGACCGGTCACTGTTATATGGAGCATCTGAAGTTGTATTGATGTCTGTGCAGGAGTCTATTACAAAGCCCTTAGGATTAGTAACTGCATTACAAAAAAAATAGATTAATAAAATAAAAATCTTATTTCATTAGACTGAGCAATAGTTTCTGTAGAACCCTGCAAAGATTGCCATTGCTGTATAGTCCACCTATTTTATGAAATAAAAAGCTGTCCCGTATCTTCCCAGTCTTTCATGTTGGAAAATGAAAGAAAAATATTACAAAGAAAGAGTAAACAAAATTCTACAATACATTCAAAAACGGCCTAACTGCAGAGTTCAGCACGTCCCTGTTCCACAGGGGTGCCAGGGCGAGAGAAAAGTTGGGCAAGACCCCCGAGAATCCCTGAAAAAGATGGCTAAAACACAAATTCTGATAAATACAAACACGTATACAAATATGAGGCAGCAGCCAACAAATGCTCAATGTGAGGCAACGTACAGAACTCTGATCTTCAGTGCCTTAGTCAAAAATGAAATTCTGGGAAAGGTCAAAATTATTGCAGCCTAGGTACAGTGAGGGCTGTAAGGGGGGTCTGCAGTGGCCGAGGAAAAAAAACAACCATTTTATTAGAGTTAAATGTACGAGGCAAAAAAACTGGCCTTGAAAGTGGCTTTCTAAGGAAGCCACGGTTGTACACAGCAGCTTCGTCTAGAGGCATGTACAGATCCCAAGCCATTCTGCAATACACACACATACTCGTGCTACAACATCCCAACGATCCCTAAAAGCATGAAATGTATAATAAGAGTCAAATGTCAAGTTGAATCGGTTTATGCCCTAGTTAAAATAGCTTCAAGCGTTACTCCATAATCTGGAGATCCTCAGCTGACTCTCCAATCGAATTCAACCACCAGAGAAATTTACAGAGAAGGCACCAAACTCTTGATCTGAAAAACGGAAGAACAATCCACAGAACATCCACTAAAAAATAATAAAGCCATATTGTGTCGGCCTTGAAACTCGGAGCCCTGAAAAGAGCACAGATTGAGACGGGTGTTGGTGGTGTCCACATTTAAAAGAAAAAAAGATGATACGAGCAAATAATGTGCATTGACTGAATGGCTGGCTGGAGCGTCCATGCAGTGCCAAGGCAACATGTGTTGAAGAAGACTGGGAAGAAGACTGATCTTCAGTGCACAAGACCGTGAGGAAACAAGAGCCCTCCGCCCTCTCCTCCTCCATATAGTGCTTTACAAGAAGTTTAAATGGGATAGCCTCTGTGGCAATTCCTTGCTTTACACCAATCTCTAAGAAAATATTTTGATATAACAAAATATATGGAATAAACTTTGGGACTTGTCAGTTGCTAGAATGCTAGAGAAGGATTTCATGCATTTTTTTGTTAGACATTTTCTCCAAGTTTTGAAAATGCAAAGAGGGCCTTTTAGGGGAAGAAGGGCTGTTCTTGCATTTAATTTTAAGGCTGGCATTAAGAAAGGAGAGTCATATCAAACCGATCTGCACTTTGAAAAGCTCACTAAACCTAAGCTTGACTTGGGTTCACAACAAGAGCCTCTGGTGGACCGCACTCTGTGGGAACAGTAACCGCTTCAGTCTTTGGAATAGAAAGAAACAGTTCGGGCTACAAAAAAATTAAAATTCAACTTAAAAATATTTTAGAAGACAGCACTAGAAAAATGTCTGGACAAAGCATTAGTGTTGTAAATCTATTATTTCCTACAAAAATGTTGATAAAATAAATAATGTTTTATTAAAAATATAAATACCATTGTTAAGTGCCATTTACCAATGAGTGCTTTTTTAGTCATTTGTATAGAAAAATATACATATTCACATACGCTATTCAACGAATTATATTTCTGTCAGTGTCAAGACAGAACAAAAATAGTCAAGTTTTAAATTACCTCATAAAACAACAAAAACAAAACAAAAAACAAATCACAGAACTACAGGCCTAGGGAGGGAAATAAAAAATAGATATGGTAAAAGCATTTGGACTGAGCTAAAACCAATTAAATCTACAAGGTTTCACAAGAAGCCTTAGATCATGCAATTTATAATTTTTTGCAATACATTATGATTAAGCTACTTTCTCTCTGAATTACTATAAAAATGTCTAGTAAATAAAAGAATGTCATTCATTTCCCCCAGACCTCAGAAATAGCTCTGGTCCATTGGCTGTCAGTCCACCAGGATCTCAACCCAGCAAGCCCCTACAGATCCCAAGCTCCTTGCTGGCCTACTCTTCATATATCAACCACTGATTAAAAGAACATTTACAATCTTGTCTTTCGAAGGACCATTATTCCAGAGACCACTGCTCCCCCTAGTGTTTCCCCTCATCATCTCTCCTCTGAGATAATATTTACAGTCTTTCAGACACAGAATCAGGCCCAACTTGTCAAGGATGACCATGGATGCTCTGAAAGGCTTCAATGTACATTCAAAAAGGGAGAGATGTCTACAGGTCAGGCTAAAAAAGGATTATGTATTGTCAATCTAAAAACATTAAATCTGTCCCTTCCGAAATTGCACTTTGGTGTTGAATGGACCTATGCGGCATTTTTTTCAGTAATTTGTCGCACTCAATAAGTAAGGGCAGGCCAGACTTGACTTACAAATTTAAAACTGTTCACAATATCCTTCTTCGAAAAAAACAAAATCGTCAAATAAAAGATCATATACAAAAGTTAAGAATAAGGGGGCACTAATTTCTTAAATCGGGCATTAATAAAGGGGACATAAGGGCAATCTTCACCACTGTGACTCTGCTCAATTGTCTTTTCTTAAAATTAAACAACTTAAGAGGCACAATACCATTAACCTTCTGATAACCTGAGCCTGCTTCATAAAAAATAAAAATAAAATAATTTAAAAATGTCTCTTCCCTGGCATTACACACCCTTGATAGCATTTCACAGATGGTATTAGCTTGCGAGTTCGCTTTCAATTGAGGAATTTGCGACACGTCTTTGCCCCGCAGTTGCAAGGCAGCTTATTGCCTGGTTCTTCAATGGGGAACTTGTAATCGTATGTGAGCTCCTCTCCTTTATAGATTTTGCGCAAGGCAAAAATGACAATGTGCTTCTGACCGTCAACATTGACCACGCGGGAGTAGCAGTTGGGCTCGCAGGAGTGGTTAATGAAACGGGCTGCACTGCCATGCATGGTGGCATCCACCACCTCGTAGTCATCGATACGAAACATGTAGCAGCCAATGCCCTGCGAAAAATGAACACACACACAAAAAAAAAAGTTGTGCATTTGAGCGTTTTAAATGCATTGCACTAATAGAGCATCACAGTCCCGCCCACAGCAGGTGCCGGAAGTAAAAATTTAATACAATTTCTCCATCGACATTTGAGATATAAGCCATAAAAACGTAACCATACATGGTAGACTTAAAACCAGCTACGGCTGTACTAAGCGATTGTATATGCTCATATAAACGCCAAAAGTTCATGGGGCACTAACCTTGTTTTAAGATAAATGCCTTTTATTCGCGATGTATTGGATAAGTACTTCATTACCCACAATCCTGAACAATCCCACAACCCAACAGTGATGCATCTGATTGGTGGAAGTCGTGTCACGTGTCTGAAACCCCGCGAAGGTACCTGAAGACTGAAGATCGCGTAATGACGTAGGGCTAAGTTCATTGGTCGCACTTCTGAGACGCCCGCGCGCCATTGGATGTGCAGTTGCCATAGCTTAGCTAATGAGTGAGCCAGATACTCAATGTTTTTGCATGTTGAGCTGCAAATGCGTTTGCTCAGTAAATTGAGTTTCCCTGCACATTCACTATATAAAATTCACTGGAGGAAAAAGTTCACGTGCCCGTCGTCAGATTTGGAAGTCGCTCAAAAGGCTCTTTCACGGTGGCTTTCAGACAACTTCAGTGAGGCGCGGTGGTTTATGGGAGGAGTAGTTCCTTTGCTCGGAAATGAAAATAGGTACACAGGCTTGTACCCTCGACTTTGTTTGGATTTTCTCTTCGTTTTTTCACTCAAAATGATGTATTGCAGTGAGTCACCAATCTCGATCCTGGAGGGCCGATGTCCTGCAGAGTTTAGCTCCAACCAGGTCCAACACACCTGCCTGAAAGTTTCTATTATGCCTAGTGAGACCTTGATTAGCTGGTTCAGGTGTGTTTAATTGGGGTTGGAGCTAAACTCTGTAGGACACCGGCCCTTCAGGACCGAGATTGGTGACCACTGATGTATTGTATGCTTATGAGTTCAGCCGTAGCTGATTATCCTCAGACATGCTCTAATACTCTTTAGATATGAATTTTACAAAATGTCTATGGGAGAAATTAATGGGAAATTTACTTCCGGCACCAGCGCTCTCTCGGGCTGTGGGCGGGACTGTGATGCTCTATAGATGACTAAGTATTAGTTTTCTACCTTGCCATCATAGTACTTCTCCCGGTTGTCAGTGAGGACAGAGCGAATGACATCACCAGAATACTCAATGACCATCTCTCCAGTGTCAATGTTCTTCTTGCAGAACAGACCTCTGCCGTGTATGGCTGATCTGTAAACAATACTTTGCGATTAATAAGTATGCAACACAGATGCATGCTTGTTTTCAATCCAACCAATTTTTAGTTTAAATAGAAAGTGTATATACCTGTAGACACCCACAGCTTCTCTGGATGCTTTCTTCAAGTGCTTGAACCTCAGAGGCAGTGGCAAGTCCATGCTGGTGGCCCGTCTGTGAAAACACCAGGTGTTTTAACGCTTTAATCCAGAACTGAAAAAAGGTTAGGGTCTGGGTCAGTAAGGTGACTCACCGTGCAGACTTCTGCTGCATCTCCTCCTCATCTTCCTCCTGGGGGTTGTACACAGGAGGCTGACGGTGTTTGGAAGCCAGGAAATTAAACATGTCCAGAACTGATCGCCTAAAATTATGAATTCAAGCAGATGAAAGTCAGTTAGTGTTTAAAAGAGTTAACATTCACAACAGTCCTTTGCAGAATTACTTGTTACCCTTTTCTATTGTGCAAAGGCTTAAGATTCTCAGGGATCAGAAACAGACCACCCTGGCCATGACAAATACCTGTGGTAGACCTCAGCACGGGCAGATCCATGAGGGTTGACAGGAGGATCTTCTGGCTCCTCAGGTTTATGGAAGCGGAACCTGTAGTTTCGGCAATGCCTAGCTCCATACAACTGCTCCAGTAAAAACACTACAGCATCGTGAACAACACCCAGCATCTTCAACCCATTCACTCCTGAAAAAGAAAAGTGATTTGAAAAACAACAGCGCTTGCAAATATTAATCAGAAAATTAAAATATGTATAATGTTGACAATAAATGCTCTATTATGTTTTTACCATCAAATGAAAGTGCCTTAAGTCTAGCATTGGACCGGGCTTCTTGCACTTTATCTGTTAGGGACTTCCAGGCCTCTGAAACAAAGGATTTTAAAACAGGAAATGAATTTAACAGAAGACTGATTGTAATTATCAAACAAAAGAACATTAAAATCCATATTGGGTCTAAACTTCGCATTACACATCATTATCTAGATCTGACTTACCCTCAATACTTTCACAGCGAATTTGAAATCCATCATCACTGCAGATTTCAAATATGAGCCCTTTCTTGGGCTTGTAGTCCAGAGAGGAGTCTCTCCCACTGTCCCTTTGATCAGGTGTTTCCACAGAGAATGCATTAGATCCTTTCCCATCACCCTTACTAGGTAAGTCCTGCAATAAATGTGACAAAAATATCACATCTGTAACCACTGCAAAATTTAACAGAGAGCTAGACAAAGACCTTTTACACACCTGCAGTCTTTGGTTTCTCATTATGTGGGTCCATGGTTTTATGTTTAAGAGCAGAGGAATCAGCTGACTTAGTGGCAGAGTCACTGTGAAAGGAAAAAGGGCAAAGAGTTTAATGAAGTCAGGCACCTAATTGAAAATTTAAGATTGATCCTTATTACACAGGGGTTAAATTGAAAAGAATTATAGAGGCCAGTGAACTAAAATAAAGGCCAGTGGATCCTTTACAAAGGCTAGTATCACTAATATGATGTATTATAGCTACAGATATCTCAATAAAAATTATGTTCCCCCAGATTAACCCATGGTGCCGGAATTCTTTAAGCTGTGTTATTATTGTTTACCTCTTTTTTGAACCAGTTTCATTTGACTGCCCTGTATCCATTGGCTCAGGAGATGAAAGTTCCCGGTCGCTACAAAAAGAAAAAAGTTAGCACTTATTGTTTACCAACAATAAGCAAGATGCATTATAAAATTCAGGCTCTTACCCTGAAAAACATGATAATTGGATTGCAGATGCGTCAACAGTTGGTGTATCTGACTGAAGTCCTTTATGTTTCTTTCCACTGCTCTTATCTGGGCTTGGTCAGAGGTCTTTTAGCCTTTTGCTTTCCTTTCCCAACAGTTGTAGAGGCTGCCCCAGCAGATAACTTTGAGGATTGTTGCTGATGTGGTGGTCGAGAGATGGGAGAGGTTCGTGAGCTCTGAGTGAGGACGCCAACGACATGACCTTTGTTCAGTTCTTGAGCGATTAGATTAGGGGCAAGAGCAACTTGTCCAGCTGAACTGACATTTGGGTCAAGGGTTTTATCTGCCAAGACTCCTTTCTCCACCTGCTGGTTGACGGACATGCTAATGCTTTGGTTTGGGGGAAAACACAGATGCTACTTGCAATGGACGTCTGGGCAGAATTAGTAAGATGAGACATCATTGGGGTTCCTGAATGAAGAACCATCTGTTGCTCTGGAAGGCTCAGGTTGTGAGGGTTGATAAGGAGGTTACCTATAGGTCCTGTGATCTCAGTTGAACTAATGAGGCCTGGGGCGCTCAGCGAAACAGAGCTTGCTCCTAAAAAGTTTCCAGGTGCACTGGAAGGCACCGACACCACATTCAAAACAGACTGACTTGGGTTGAGGCCTGAACACGGTACATGGGAGCAGGTGAGTTGAGGAATCATGTCCCAATATGCCAGGCTGAGTTGTGGTTGAAATAGGCATGGGCTGTGGAAGGAGAGTAGGCTCCAAGTACATTACCCCTTGCTTTGGGCGTTTTATGATGTTAGGAATTTTTCTATGAGGTGTGGCAGTTGCAGTTATAGTCCCTAGTTCCATCAGGCCTGTCTGAGCAGGGATTCCAGCAGCAATTTGTGAAGGTGACAAATTTATCATAATATTGGGCCCAACATCAGAAGGAACAAGTGTGGGTTGAGTCTTTGGACGTGCCTGTTTCTTGCTCTTGTGACTCTGAAGACGAGAATTAGGCGTTTCTTGCCATGTCCAGAGTGGAGCATAGTCGGAGCGGGGGTGATGGAGGAAGCACTAGATACCATAGCAGCACTAGGGGCATGATCATGCCTATGTCCTGCTTCTGTCACACCAATATGGGGATCATGGGAGGTGACTCCTATGATGAGGCCTGATGTGGTGCTAGGAATGACTGGCTGGAAACCAGTATGAGAGGTGCCTGTGAATGCATGGATTTGTGGGTGATGAGGTACAGGCACTAAACCTTTGCCGCCAGCAGTAAAAATGGACTGAGAGGTGGAGATGCTACCACTGAGTCCTGTCAACACAGGGGCACTAGTGTTCATGACACCTGTTGCACTAACAGATGGTGCAATCTGGATCTTTTGGGGTACACCATTGGGAAGGGTTTGCAATACATAGAGTGGCTGCAGATGCTGGTTTACCAGAGATCAGTTTCTCTGTGCCAGGCTTCAATTGAGAGGCGGTAGCTTGAACAGCAGAGCTTGCAACTGGAGTGGGACCTGAGCTAACAGTGGCAGCAGGGATGAACTTCTGACTCTGGAGAGGCAAGGTGGGTGAGCTGGAAAGCCCTGGTGTGCTAGTAGTTCTTGTCAGATCTAGGTTTCCAGTCTCTCCCACAGGTTCTACTCCAGGACTTGTGATATGGTCGCCATCGATGCATGCAGGAATGAAGTGTTCTGGGGTCATGTGACCTTCCGGAACCTGGGAATCAGTACATCTGTCCTGAGGGTTTTTGTTTTTGTTGGATACAGTGGACCCTGTTCTCTGTTTCTTCCCACTTTTCTCAACTCCTGATTCCTCTGTGGCCAGAGTCAACATAGTACGGTCAGAGGTTTCCGAGATCAATGAGCCATGATTTTGATTATTTACAGTGGGACTTCGGGTTGTTAACACAGAGAGGTCTGAGGGCAGCTCAAGAGGAAGACCATATGACTCCTCTACAGCAATGGAGGTGTTCACCCCAGTCTCACCAGGTTCAGCACTTGCCAGTGGCTGAGTGAAATCTTCAAAAAGCATGTCCTTTCTTTGGTTAACGTCCACCCCATAACTCTCATCTAAAGAGAATGGTTCAGCAGAAGGAGCTTCTGTCTGCTGTCCCAATGACTGCATTGAAGGAGTATTGAGCACAAACTCCATAATATCAGGAAGGCAGGATGTTACCACAATCATCACTGTTGTTGTTATCAGAGTCAGACTTGAGGAGATCCGTGGTGAGTGACAACTGAGTTTCAAGGGGGTCTTGTCCTTGTGTTTTCACACTTCCTAATGGAAGACAGTTATCCTTCTGATTTTTACGACCTTCACGACTGTTGCCACTTGTGTTATTTTCTGCCTCCTTCCCTGAGTCAATGCTTGATTTTTCTGTCCTGCTTTCTCTACCCTTCCTTTTTGTTGAGCTTTTGTGTGTGGACGAAGTAGTAGCTTTGGTCGTGCTGGTAGTGCTTATACTAACGTCACTCTCAGAACCATCGTCCACACCATCCAGCTGGCCAATTTGTTGCAGCTCCAAATTCTTGGTAGCTGTTGATACCTCATCACTGTCATCTTCATGCTCCTTTGCCTGGTCCCTTAAGAACCTGTGGATCTGTGACCCTCGTCCCAAACACTGATCAATACCTGCAATAGATGGAAGACCAGAGTTGGGGTTTATTATGGTGCGTGTGAAGTTGTAATAATACGTGTCCTTATTTGGACCAATTCCTCCTTCTTCATCTTCTCCACTGTCTGCTGAAGATGATGTGCTCATATCATCTGCCCCATCGACTTGTCCTTCAGCTGAACGCTTGCTGCTCCCAGTTCGCTTCTTCATGGAGATCTCACCACTTCTGTAGAAGGGTATGTCTTCCTCACCATACGACCGGACACCGTAGAAAGGAGTTAGCCCAAAAAACATATTTGATCGAGCACGAGCACTCCGCCTTGGGTATCTGCGTTTTGCTGAACCTGCCGAACCATCACTATCCTCCTCGTGGTGCTTATCGATGCTGCCTTCGTCCTCTAAATTATTGTCCTCCCCATCATCAGCACACGGGTGATCCAACAGATGTTCCTCGGGATCATCTGGGTGGATGTGGCTGTCTGATTCAGAGCTTTCAGAACTTGCAGATGGGGAAAACACCACTGTTCTGGACCTTCTTTGGGGGCCCTGGTTGCTAGGGGTAACAGAAGTGTAAGTGTTTGTGTTAGGGGATATGCTGACAGCTTTGGTACCATTAGGATCCATTTTCTGAGACAATAAAGGCAGCCTCTCAGTTTGTTTCTTCACCACTGGAGTAACCTCTTTGCTTGATTTAGGGTGTACCTGTTGTGGTCTAATACCTCTCTCACCTCCTGCTTTCAGCTGAATAGCATCCATGGCTGAACTATGCTTTTTCTCTAAGCTAAATCTCTCTTTGGACTTTAATGGTATCTCCACTTCCTTCTGATCCAATTTATTAACTTCCACTGTACCAGATCCTGTGTTGCTGCTCAGTCCGGCGTTTTTATTGCTAATGTTGTGAGGAGGTGGACCCTGACCTTGTGTTTTGACATTACTGCTTTTAGAGTTACTGTTGAGAACTGGGTTTCGGTTCTGGGGAGTCTCTTTTCTTTCTTTTGAAACATCCCTGCTCACATTCATTTTGACTTTGGAGTGTTTTTCTTTGGTGCTAGAGGTTCCATGACTAACAGTGACGGCAGCTCTTGCCTGGAAGCCACGCTTTATTTCTTCCTCTCCCACCTTGGTACCAGACGACCAGAGAGGCTTCATTGCCGCTGCTGCAGCTGGACCAGACGCATAGTCATGAGACTTCCTACTCCCAGTTTTGCTGTAAACCGATTGCAGAGACCCAGTCTTTCCTGAGTCTTTTGATGCAGCCACTGATGTCACATTTCCTTCCTTAAGTGGTTTAGCTTTGTCTTTTGGAAGAGTGGCGAGTGGATGACTGGACATAAAAGTGTCTCCAGCTGGTAGGTCAGTATCTTTTGTGGCTTGTTTCCCTTTCTCAGTTTTTAAACTGCCACTTCCTCTCTGATGTCCTGTCAAAACGGCAGTTCCAGAGAGGTGGTGAGACCTGATTTACGCTAGCTGGTTGCGATGACTTCAAACTCTCAACATCAGACTGCTTTTTGGATGCCTCTCTACTACCATCTATTCTTTCAACGAGACCAAAACCAATTCGACGCTGTGCTCCGCTGTTCACTGAATTTGCCTCTCGATTGTGAGATCTCTCTCCAGATGGTACTCTTCCTTTCTCTGTGTCCCTGGGTAAAGGTTCCTTAGAGGTTGACGACAGGGAAGGGGCAGATGAATTGCCTGTCTGAGTGGATACTGTGCCTCCTTGTGGAGGGGAGAAAAGTTTTTGCCTAGGTTGTAGAGTGGAGATGGAGGAAGTGCTGTGTCGACGAGATCCGATGCTTCGTAGACTGGAGTTCAGCAGAGGGTCCCCAACAGTCACAATCTCATGGGCTAAACTACCAAAACCATCTAAAGGGGAGAAAACACATTTTACAACATTAAAAAAAAGTTTTTTTTTAATAAAGGAGATAAAGCCATATAAATACTGTAACTCATACCTGGGGAGGGAAGTGGTCTGGTTGAGGGAGAACGGTTACATGGTGGGTAGCTGGGGTGTCTGTTCCTAAAATAAACCCTTTGTTTCGGTGTGGAAGGCACATTTGATGGTTTTATGGAATCTGTGGGTCCAGGCAAAGCAGCATCTAACTTCAGCTGTAATGTTTAATAATGATCGGTTAAAATGCCAACAAAATGACTCAATTAGGAATATAATGAACCTAAATTACTTACATGAAACAGGTGGAGGACTATGAGCAACTGTGTGGTTCTCCTCTTGAGCTACTGTGTTGTTATTGACGGTTTCGGCCATAGTGGGGCGGCACACTAAAATTCTACATTTATAAACGCATCGCTTACGGGCATCTAGAGTGCTCCAGTAGACCCTTGAGCATCTGTGTAAATAGATCAAATGGTAATTTCATTTTATTTCTTGTTAACTGAAATAAATCACTGTAATTTCAAAGACTTACTGGTATCCCACAGGAAACAGCTTCCTCTCACAGTCTGACAGTTCAGTTAGCATACCAAGACAGTCAATTGTCATAGACCCTGGCCAAAACAAAAGAGACATTTAATTTTGATGTAGAATGCTTTGATTATTAGTTATCAATAGCAAGCACTGTGGAAAGACATGCATACCTATCATCATGTGGATATTATCTGGTTCAAGCCCATTAAGAAATTTTTTTCTCAGACTGATTCCCTCAAAGTCCACAACGACCCTCCGAGTCACTTCAAAGCCAGACTCTGGAACCGCCTGTACAAAAAAAGGTTTATTATTTATAATAAATTCAACAATTCACAACAAATATACAAAAACATAACTAGCTTACTGATGCATGCATGATTCCTTACCTCGCCCTTTATAAGATCTCTGTGATGCTGACAGTAAACCTTCTTGTCCTCTAAAAAGGCACACTTCTTCTGACGTGCACACATGAAATGGTAGTTGTTTGTACAGGAGGTCAGACAACAACTCACCGTAGCTCCGGGTTTGTGACAATTCTCACATTGCTAAAAAAACAAAACAAAAAACAATGCAATCTGTTTTTGGGTGGGGAAAGATTTTGACATTAGCCTTTTTAGTAGGCTTATTCGGCAACAAAAAGAAATTGGTGTATTATGGCACTGTAACTCAATCTTAGCCATGTGTCGTGTTTGTTAATTGTGTACCAGCTGTTTGCCTCGGCTGACTGCCATGTGGACATTTTTGAGAGCACCATCAACATCCTCGAACACCTCTGCTGACCACAGTGCACAGTTCACATGGGCCCACTCATTCTGGCCAATATAAAGCAGTCTTCCACAGTCCTTGAAAACAGATGACCCAGAAGTCAGAAGTCTCACAAATCAAAATACAGTATAATTAAAAATCCATATCTATACATGCTAATGTATTCTTTTTGGTTGGTGATTACTCACATTTGTGTTCTCATCTCCATAATTCAGACAAAGCGCACACTGTCTATTGTCACCAACCCCAGGAGGAGGGGGAATCACAGAGCTGTCTTCAGGGCTGTGGTCTGAATTCAAAAGAAATATTCCTGTGTTAATTATCTACATACACTTTAACTTTGTTTGAACTGAAAAATAAGCAGAATGAAGTTATTTGTCTTTTTATAGTTTTTATAGTGTTTTAAAGCAACTTTCTCACCATGGATAAGCATGGGTGGAGGAGGAGGTGGTGTGGGGGCCATCAGGCAGTTGGGTTCTCCTGGGGCTTTAGGATGGGGAGCTGGGATGATCTTTTTCATGAGCACAGGCTGCTCAGCCCTAGCTATCTCCTCCCTCTCTTGCCACTGGGCATAGTTGTGATCCAAAGAAGGGGGCAGAACAGCATTGGGAAGCAGTCCACTACTGCAAAGATACAACACTGTCTTGTTAGTCATGTCTTTGTTACACAACATTGTTTAATTACCTAACATATGAACAAAAGTATGTTAATACAGTAGTACCATTTAATTAAAATGTTTCGATGTCATAACTAAATGCTAAATTGCCTAGATGCTCAATGGCAGTAAGGAGGAAAGTATGCAATAGAAAGAAAGAAAAAAGTTGCAAAGCTCAAATCACAATAAATAGACTAAAGGTGGATAGCATAATTGCAAAATAAAATATAAACATTTGTCTCTTTAAAGACATTATTGAAAATCAGGCATGCGCGCACACACAGACACACACAAAACCTTTGCACTCTTAATAATTCATGGTAACAAATGAAGTATACAAACATGCAAACCAAATGCCAACCACAAGACTTGTCAAAGCACCCATGTGAAATGTGACACTGCCTGTTGACCTCAAACAATGGAACTAGACCATACAGGCTGCATTCCCTATGGAAAGGTGATATTTCTGCTCTAAAAGAGAGCAAAGAATAGACAGACACTCAAAGGTGAGGTTGTATTCCAGTGGTCACCAATCTCGGTCCTGGAGGGCCGATGTCCTGCAGAGTTTAGCTCCAACCAGGTCCAACACACCTGCCTGAAAGTTTCTATTATGCCTAGTGAGACCTTGATTAGCTGGTTCAGGTGTGTTTAATTGGGGTTGGAGCTAAACTCTGTAGGACACCGGCCCTCCAGGACCGAAGATTGGTGACCACTGTATTCGATGCTCATATACTAGCTTAACTGGTCCCACTATTCACCATCAAACTAAACATAGTTTTCCTGAATATAGTTCTGAAAAATGTTTCTGATCAAAGAATTTAAATATGATTGAGTCAAAATGTAGAATCCAACAAATTGAAACAAATCATTAGATGCATGGGAAAGACTCACTTTGAGACTTTGCATGTCTCCCAGAATTTGGACTCCTTCACCTTGTACCATGGAAAAATTCTGAATCCATTTGCTGTAACAAATAATAGTGACATCAGAAACAATAATGAAGAACTGCAAGATGTTCCATTGTCAGAATTGTGTCCACCAGCTTTTCCTCACCAGGATAAAAAAAGACTTGAGCATGCTGTTGGCTTTCCTGCTCTCTAGCTGACCTCCATCTGAATTGAAAGCTGTCTGGATGATTTTCACAATGTCATCACTGAACTCCAGCTGAAAGTGAGGAACAGAAATTGACACCTGGCCTTCACATGTATTTGACCGGTATATGAACCCTGCTGCATTAGAGGCTCAAAAGGCAGCAGGTAATCTTTTAAAGAAGGCATTTTGCTTCAAGTGTTTCAAAAAGGACATATTTATAAACTCTTACCAATGATTTATAGCATCCAGAATCCATTTTCTTCTCCACAGACTCCAAATCGAGAGGCGAATCATTTGGTGGAGAGACCTCCGTCAGAACAGGGGGGTCAGGGCCCTCTGGGGAACGGCGTGAGGGAAGGCTCTCTTCTGTCTCTGGGTTCAACTCAGGTGGCTTCATAACCGCCTGAGACCAAGAAAGAAGATAGTGCTAAGTTCGGTGGTGAAAATATAGCTAGTGAGAACTTCTAGGATTGGAGATGGCAATTCACCTGTCTATAGCGAAGCAAGTGTGTGGATGTACGGGAGTTGAGCAGGGAGGTGAGAACTTGCCGCATGGATTTCTGAATTTCTTTCTCTAAGACGGCCCGCCACTCAGGGGGATGGGGCTCAGTGCAGTTTGTGCAGGTGTAGACCACACTCTCAGGCAGGTTAGACAAGAGCTCATACATATCATCTACATATATAAAGAGAAAGATTACCTATATAGTGGTGTATTATAGAAACATAAAAAATCTAGAATGCTACCTTATTTTTAATAACCACAGCCATGTTAGAACTGATTAGATCTAAACTAAATACATAAGACTGCCAGACTGTTAAACGTTTTTGAAAGAAGTCTCCATAAGGCTGCATTTATTTGACCAAAACTACAGTAAAAACAGTAATATTGCGAGAAATCTTTCATTTTCAATAGCTATTTTTTTTAGCCATTTAAATCTGCCTATATTTTAGCATGCAATTTATTCTTATGATGTTAAAGCTGAACAAACAACTTTTATTAGTTGAATTTTATGGTGTAATGCCCAGAGAAGAGACAGATAAGAGATAACTCACCGGTTAAACTTTCACATTTGGCATGGACCCAGCAATCACACTTCCTGCACTTCATCATTTTGCTATCACAGTCATCGTCATCATAGCACTTATTACAGAGTGGGCAGAAGTTGCCTGGGAGAAGAATAACATGGATTACATAGTAAAGCGATAGTTTAGAAACCTACAATAAACATCCATGATCTATAGCACTGACCTTTAGCTAAGAGTTTGGCACAGTCATGACACAAAGAGAAATCATGTGACCACTGGGCATCCCAGGCCTTCCCTGGTTTGGTGGCTCCACAACTCTTGCAGCACACACACTTGGTGCAAATCTGTGGCAGAAGGAAAAATAATTATGGGAGAATGTAGCAAAAATTTAACAGATGTTACAGACATCTAGGATTGAGAGTGTGCAAGTACCCAGACTCTTTTCTTCTTGGTGGGTCTGGTAGGGTGGTTGGGTCCCAGGCACTCAGGGTGATAGCTGTTTCGGCACTTGTCACACTCCAGTAGCTGCTAGATGATGGAAAAAATATATTTTTTTTAGTTCTGATTCCATCTAGATATTAAGCATTAGTCATTTCTGAAGATTTTGGGAGTGTCTAGGGGCTTTTAGAGAGAAATAACTCAAACTTGGAAGTTGCTTAGTCGGTTCTTATATTTACCGAAAGGAAATGATAATTCCAGTGAGAGGACATGTATTTTTTACTTTTCATAAGAAGGTATTTTTCATTAGAAAATACCAAATGAGGACATTCATCGTTAAAACGAGCAGACTCATGCTTTGAGAATTCAACTTTTTCATTCATCTTTAACCATTACATCAGAATGTTACAACATTTTAGATATGAAGGTCATTGTGTGAAATAAACTCTTTAAGAATAATATAAATCTGTCTCATACTGGTTACAGTAGTTTGTTCATTTTTTCCCCATTACATCTGGAGGTATTAAAACTTTCCTTTCTCTGTTCCAGAAGTGTCTTCTTTTAAAAATCCCTTCTGTTGATATTGGAAGCACTTTACTATTCCCATGATCAGACACTCTGAAATACTAAATTTTGAACTTTAGGATAAAGCTTTGAAACACAAATACCTGCCATTGAGTTACTTGCAAAGTAATTATTCTATTAGTCTCCCTTACTTAAATTTGACCTTTTTTGTAATGCATTTCTGGAGAAATTTCAGGATTACAAAACATCTCTAGATATATATTGGACAAATGTCAATTAATAAACAGTCTTACTTTTGTTTTCTGATACTTCCGACCACAGACATGGCAAAAGCGGCATCGACGACAACACCAGTTCTCCCACTGTTCCTCATGGGGCGTTCTGTCTCCCCCAAGCAAAAGAGGTGGAAGGGTTCACAGCACACCTGGCAGAAAACAAACTGAAGAAAACAAACCATAAAAACACATCTCATTTATTTTTTTGCCTTCAATACATAGGACAGGAATTACAAACACAAGACAGCCCACCTCTACATTACCGCTGCTGGCACAAAGAAAGCACACCACCGGCGGGGTGATTGGCACAGAGGTGAGAATGCTGAGCCCACCCATCTCCCACACATTCTCAATGTCATAGTCCTCCTTGAAATCAACTCTGATTCGAATGCACTCCATCGCAGGGCGCTTTCTGCTTGGCGGTGCCCCCAGGCGAAGGAGTGCTCTGGGAGTTTAAAGTACTGCTGTCTAGTTTGGGTATCTGTTTCTCCTGTAAACAATGCCATTTAGATTACATTGGGGCATATGTAAGACGCTTTACCAAAAGTGACTTAGTGTATTCAAGGTGCATTTTGTCAATATATGCATCCCCTAGGAATATAACCTGACCTTGGCATCATTTGTGACCCGTGCTGGCAAAACAAGTCACAAGCAAATGTTTAAGCAAATACACCCTATACCTTCAAATGATGTATGAGTGGTTGGAATCAGACAAAAAAAATTACTGAGCTTCACCGGTTTGACGTCGATAGAATCAGCGAAGTAAATTTTGAGAAAAATCTCTTTGAGAGAAAGTTCCAAAACAAAATCCCCTAGCAACCATATCTTAAAATCCTTGGTAATAACACCAAACTTGGCACATAGTCAACCGAACGTTCACATAAGACATAAAAGATAATGTTTGTCAGTGAATCAATACAGATTTTTTTAAATACTGTAATTCTGTGTGTGTATGTATGTATATCGGGACTAAGCGCTGTCTGAGATGTCTTTGTGCGCACACGTCAGATCTGCCAGTCAGTACTGGGATCGGCTACACGAGAGCTTCTTGAACTATTTTTTGTGAAAACCTAGAATCAAAAAATTTGATTTGACACTAGTTTTGCCAGTAGTTCAAAATTATCATTAGCATTTCAACTGCTTTAGCCAGCATGGGTCTCATTTGTGCTATAAATCTGAATCTCAGGATTATCAACATCACAAAGAAAATCAACCACTATTCATAGGGGAAGACCCAAGAGACAAAACTGTCTTCGTAAAAAGTTTATGACAAAAAAAAAGAATATAAATCTGCCTGCAAGATCTGCTTACCTTTCTTTTGGTTTAGGCTTGAGTGGTTGAACACATCGAGAGATCTGTTTCTTTAGCTTTGCTTCAGATGCTAAAAGATGACATGATCATAAAACAAAAACATTAAGGCTATGTTAAGCCAGGGGTGTCCAATCCTGCTCATTGAAGGCCACCTTCCTGCAAAATTTAGCTAAAACAGACCAGCATGGACATTTCTGGTGATGCAGACCTTGTTTAGCTGATGCAGGTGTTTAATTATTTCTGGAGCTAAAGTCAGCAGGAAGGTGACTTTCCAGGAGCAGGAATGGACACCCTCTGTATGAAGTAAGCAACAGTAAATATCCTCATATGTTTACCCGTGTCTGTTGCAGAGCTGGGTTGACTTTGTTGCTGAGATTTCTTCTTGGGCTCAGTGGGCTGGGATTTTGCAAGACCTTCCTTTTTTGCTGGCATTTGGCTTTGCTGCTGCAAGGACTGTGCTGGTGGGGAAGATGGAGCAGCATGCAGGGAGGTGGGTGAAAAACTGGGCTGCTGCTTCCGTTCCTTTCTAAAGGCTGAGCTTAAAGGGGTCTGAGATTGCTTGGGGTCATCAGATGCACTAGAGAGCAGAAGGTCCTTTGGGGAGGAAGCTGGTGAAGATGGTGATGAAGGTTGTGTCTGCTTCTGTTTGTCCTCTCCCTGTGCAGGTGGTGGAGTTTCACTTTTCTTATGGGGAGGGTCATCCTTTGGAGGGGGGCCTGGCTTGGGGCTTGATTCAGAACACTGGGATTTGTGATGGGATTCCTTTTTTTCAGTCAATTTATTCCTCCTCTTGTCCTTTTTACCTAAGTCAATGAAAGCAGACAATTAATTGAAATATAAGAGCATCTCTGGCTTATAATAAGGTTTTCTGATAAAACTGACCTTTTGCCTGCTTCTGAAGAAACTTTGATGGCATCCACTGCAAGTTCTGACACTTCCGTACTCTGTGATGACAAACACAAATGTTTACAGGCAATTTTAAGGTGCAAAGGTTCAGAAACCCACAATTTACTATATTTATAAAAAAAAAGTACACTCACTTGCAACACTGCTTTTTAATATTGCGCCCCCCAAATTTGGGCTTATCCAGGCAGTTGGTGCACACCCCACAGTCATTTGGGACTTGGCAGCCTGGACACTGCCCGCAGCGTCGAGAGCGCCGGCCCTTTCTGGGTGGGGCCTCATGGACCGTTTTCTGTCTCGTTACTGGTTTAATAGGAGGTGTGGGTGGCTCCGCCTCCTCTGATCCCGCAACTGATGATTTGTCTATTCAAGTATACCATTAAAGATTTAAAAACTGTCACTTTTTCAACAAAATCAAACTAGTTCTAAGACGTTTTCTCACCATCATTTCCCATGGAAGACAAGATCTTTTCTCTCTCCTCCCATGGCAAGGCACTAAGGGTAGGCATATCATCTGGGAACACAGCACGATCGCGACCCAGAGCTACAGCTGCACGACGACACACATGCTTAATGCGTGGACCACGGACTGACGTCTCTCAGAGGAGTCACTCTCTTGACCCTGAACAGGACAAACAAATGAAAATGGTCTTTTCTGCATTTAGGAAAAACAACTTAGGAACATTTTCTAAAGAAAAGGCAAACAAAAGACAGGACATACCGGTAATTTGGGTTGATCTGCAGGTTGTAAATCTCTCTTCTCTAACTTATTGAGCTGAGCTTTAGCTTTTTTCAGCAGTCCTGCAACGCGCCTGTCTGTGACTGGCTGTTTCTCAGCACGAGCTAACACGGAGCCCAGAGATGTGGTTGCAGGGGGTTTTCCCATCTGTCCTGCTTGGGTGAGAGCACTCAATTTCTCCTTGTCTTTCTCCCTCTCTACTCCCTCCTCTTCAATATATCTTCTCTGAAGGTCTGCCTTTTTTGGCCAGACGACCCTTGGATGACAAGGCCCCAACAGGTTGAACTGCTGCAGAGTCGCTTGGGGAGGCCTCTGCACCAGAGTCAACTGTGACTGACTTCTTTCGTCCTGCTGTCCTTTTATGGGTTAGAGATTCTTCAATGTCCCTGGCCTCCACAGCAAATAGACTGGATGTAGAACTGGGGGAAGTCTCTGATGGAAGGCTTTTCCCTCTTTTATCCCAGTCTTTCCTTACATCTCTTTTGTTTTCCTTTTCACGCTCTCTACTCTTCTCCGTCTCCCTGTCCTTGTCCTTTGTACCTGTGTCTCTAGTAGCAGAAACGCTCCGGTCCCTTCCTGCTTTTCCAGTACCCCCACCTGATCCTTGAGGACTGGGGGTAAAAAGAGGGAAGAGCTGTGAAGATGAACCAGAACTCCCACTCACCCCGAGGCCTCCTGCTGCTCGCCGCCCATCGGAAACTCCGTGGCTCGTAAGACCAATAGAGCCTGAGGGGAAGCCGCTGAAAGAAGCTTGAGTTAAGGCACTGGCTGCAAGTGCACTGACTGCGACTCCAGGCAATGGGCTTGAATTTCCAGTCACGCTTATGGGAACAGAACTGCTAATCATGGATTGTTCAGAGGCCTTCCCTGTTTGAACTCCTGACTGACTGCTCCTGGTAGTCATTGAGTGTGAAGGTGACCTGGGTTGTCCACGTGAGAATCTAGACCCCTTTCTCTTTTTGTTTGATGTTGGTGAGACCTGAAGGGGAGACAGAGAACCAGGGCTGCTCCCTGAGGAGGATGGGAGGGTGACAGACTCAAAGATGCGGGAATGAGCTGGACTTGGAGTGAAGAAAGGGGGACGTCAGTAGTGGGCTACGCTTTTGGTGTGGCGTTTCAATCCGTGATGAGGGATGCTGGTGGTGATTGTGGTGAGGATGATGCAGGGGGAGAAAGTCTGGTACCTGTCCCAGCTGCGCCACCAGGTCCTGGGAATCCTCCTGGTGCAACGCCACCTCCACCAGGCCCTGGTGGCATGAGTCCCACATCTTCAGCAGTCAGTGGAGGAGGACGAAAGTTGTCGAAAGTGGGCTTGCGGATAAGGCCCTCCTTTGCATATTTGGCAGAGGAGAAGTACTTATTTTCTGCACATGACAAAGACGTCCAGCGGAAAGTGGGCTCTCGTAGTATGGAGCGACGCTTGTCATGAGAGCTGGAAAGTATTGGAGGGGTGGGCAGAAAAGGGGCAATGGAATGTGACATCATCCACGGTGAATGGGAGTGGTGCTCAGATGCATTGGATGAAGCTGCCTGGGAAGGCTGAGAAGGGCTGAGAAGAGGAGGCGGTGGTGGGGAAGAGGACAACGATGCAGTGGAAGAGGCTTGTTGAGATCCAGCTTGTGAAACCCCTGGGGATGGGCTGATGGTGACCTGTTTCCTTCCACCAATCAGGCTGCCCCTACCACGTGCCACTAAAGCACCCCTACGATGACTCTGAGCTTTGCGACCCCGTCTACTGTGCTCCATCAACACTACATGGTCTGGCTCTGGCTCTGATGGTGGGGAGGGTGGGTGCGAGGTGTGGTGCATGCTGGCCTCAGTCTCTCCCTGAGAGGCAGGGGAATGATCGCCTTCTTCGGAAAGGGCCTGGGTGCCCTCAGAGGCCTGGGAATCACAGGAGGAGTCATCAAGACTAGGGCTGCTGGAGCGAGACGACTCGCCAGAAGAGAGCTGAGAGGAATGCTGTGAAACAGCGCTGGAGCCACAGGATGCAGCACTGCTACTGAAGCGCCCATTACTAGTGCTATTGTTGCAGCTGCTAAGGAGACTAGCTGCAATGGCAGTGCCACTGCCAGTTGGGACAGGAGGTGGTGGAGGAAGGAGAGAGTCAACAGCAGGGCCTGCCCCGGGTGTGGCAGTGGATCCACTTGTGACGGGAGGTGTGGAAACCAGAGCTGGGGAGGATGATGCTATGGGTTGAGGTGCTGGGGCAGATGCTGCTGTGTCCAATCGAGCAATTTTCATGTGTGATGGTGGAGAACTGAAACTGCCTTCATCCTCGATAAACCGTTTTGGAGTCTTTATGATGCGCAAGGACACTGTGCTCACAACAGGCATGATAAACTGCCTTATGTTCGTTAGCTGCGTTCGTCTCCTGTGCTTCCCAACCTCAGGATTGGCAGTTCCCTGGGTGCCAATAGCTTCCTTTGCCAATAGTTTCTTTTTCTGGGCCCCTTTCTTTGCCCGCTGCAGCAGCTGCTTTGCAATAGTGGCATCAGTGCGTTTGGAGGGAGGGACGACCCGCACAGGTTTGATATGGCGAGGGCTTTGACGTAACCCTAACGGCCTCCCGAGTTTAGTTGGAGTCATTGGGTTGACTGTTGTAGAGGGGTCATGGGGATCTGGGCTAGTGTGTTCATCAGCAGGATGAGCCCTTAGCTTAAGATCATGTGGAGAGCAGGCACCCAAATCTTGTTCCCGACGAACCCTGAAGGCCTTATGTTTGGCAGTCCCAGATGCTGTGGTAGACATCTCTAGGACCGAGGCGGCGTTAGCAGCCTGAGCAGCAGCGGCAGCAGCCTCAGCTTTGAGGCGCTCAGCAGAAGGCGGCCTGCCCCGTCTCCGTCTTTGCACACCAGGAACTGGGACACTCTTCTTCACGATGGCCTTAAGCTTAGACTTCAGAGGGCTCAGTTTGACATCCCGCAGTCTTTTTGGTTTGGACATCTTGGACTCTCTGCTGATTTTGAGAAGCTTAGCCTCAGAACCCTGATGGTGCCCAGACCCAGAGCGGAGTTTGCCTTTTCTCCTTGTCTTCGTCCTCCACACCATCCTTGCGATGTGCAGGACTGGAGCTGCACTCCAATGCGGTGTCATTACCATCTTCAGGCAGTGCATGGCCACTCTGTAGCCAACTCCTCTGGCTGGCAGAAGCAGGAGGGCGGCCTCTTTTCTTCTCTCCAGTGCCAGGAGGCCTCCCTGGTGGTCGTTTTACCTTCTCTGTAGGAGCTGTGGTGACAGGCAAAGTAGCTGTCTCAACACCAGTGCCAAACCTTTGTGCAGCTAGAGACCTAGGAGGACGTCCTCTGGGCTTCTTTTCCGGTGTAACTGGACCTGACAGAAAGAAAAGCACTCCATTATCAAGCACAACATTTCTTTACACTTAAATGCATCTCAATTACAATTGAGCAAAATAGCAAGTTAGACCATAGGAGGTCCCAATTTACTTTTTTTTTAATTAAAATTATTCTTACAACACTCTTGGAGAAAAAAAATACTAGCGGTGTATTACATTGTTATATTTAGATACTGCAATACAAAAATGCGACAATACAAATTGTTCATATAAACAATATGATTTGCGATATAATGTTAGTTTTATCCAAGGCTCAAATTGTTGCATTTACTAGTTATATGGTATAATTCACAAAATACAAGAAATGTTAATTCTGAAACTTTATGAAACCTGAGATTTGTCTCCCTCTATTTAAAGTCAATTCCTCAAAAATTTAAGATCCAAAAAATGTCAAAGCCTTTGTAAAAATAATCAATCGAGTGGTCTAATCCAAATCCAAGTCTTCTAAAGAGGCACAATAGTTTTAAATGATGAAAAGATTACAACACACATACTGTAAGTAAACACTGATGCTTCGTTACATGAGTGTATCCTTACACCCCTAAAGAATACACAATTAAGAGATGTAAGAGATATTTTACCTATTGACGTCCTTCCTGGGCTATGTATTCTTCTGTTGTCACTGACTGTGGTAAAGCCTCCGAATTCCTCCTAAAGAAAAGAAAATTGAAAACAAAAATATTCAATGAACTCAGGGGCTTCAATGAACTCGTGGTTCAGGGGCGTCAGTTTATGAGATTTAACCCGAAGATTCAACTAAATTCAATTCAACTGATTCATTTCAACTAAAGAGTTTTCATGACTGAGAAAATGATAAGAGACCACTTATTATGTTAGCATAGCAATTTGCCGGGTTGCCCAAAACAACAGACTATAAATCGATCAAAAGCAGGCAAACCAACTTCTCTGTTCTTCTGACAACTTGAGAAAGTAACAAACACATCTGTGATGGCACCTCCTACTGAGATATGACTAGTTCAGCCAATTCCATTTGGGTATCCTTAGGAGATACTGTCGCTGGGCTGCATGACATCACTCACTGTTAGGACATCTGTTGCAATGGCCGTATCTCCTGACAACTGCTCCACCTCTGTCAATCAAACAGGCTAAGCTTTGCAGACGTCCTATGATAGGATTTAATAAAGCTCCAGGCTTTTATGATAGCCCTGTGCTTATCTCACACCTGACATGAGGGATACAGAGAGGAATGCTGATTACATGGTCCATTTGGGCTCTTGCCTTTCTGGTCTAATTCTGTCACAACATTTTTGGTAAGCCATAATTCCAATTCCATTTTTGAGTCAACTTAAACACTCTCACATCCCTTCAAGTCCGCTACATTTATCAGATTTTTCAACAGGCTTACAGTGCAGATGATTACTGTAATTACTGTCTGCTCTGCAGCTGGGCACGCTGTGTTTTACGTTGTGATAAAACTGTCTCAGTCATTGAAGTGTCCTTGGTGTGAATTAAGTTGTACTCACAAGGACACACACTGAGATAAAACTCATATGCACTCTAATTGTCTGTATGTGTAGAGGAGAGTTCTACAGATCAAGACCATTTAAAAGGATTTTATGGGCCTAACTGAAACTGGGAGCACATCAAGAGGAATACCCAGTTACTATGACTTCTAAAATAGAAGAAAAATTATGTTTTGAAAATCAAGTAATTAATTAGGCCATTATTTGAGAAAGAATGGATTTTAAATGATGAGTTTTTGCATTAAAAAACAGCTAGATGGAGAGGAATTTAATGGGAAAAGCAGTTTACAGACACCTGCTAATTTCAACGCTCATAAAAATGGCCAAAACACGCCTATCCGCATGTGTATGGCTGTAGCACTGGTGGTCTGAACAGGATGAATTTAGGCACAACAGAAAGAGAAAAAACTACAGTTGTGGAAAGTTAATATGGAAATGAATATATTTATTTGATGACATGGCAACACGCACAACCGCGGCGCGGTGGCATCAGCTCAGCACTGGATAATGCATCAATGCCACTGATCTCTATGAAGTGAAGCATCAGCTTAAAGGGTTGGTTCACCCAAAAAATGACGTCGTCATTAATGACTCACCCTCATGTCGTTCCAAGCCCATAAGACCTCGGTTCATCTTCGGAACAGTTTGAGATATTTTTGGGTGCTTTCACAGCTGGGTCGATTTGCTTTTGTTCAGGAACCGATCCAAAACAGAATACTTTGTTCTGAATCAATTTAGTACATTACTCTGTTCACACCACACTGTAAAGTGGTCCAAATCGTGCACCCTTCAAAGGCTTTCCCTTACGTCTATGCCTCACACGTGCAGATCGCGCATTCCATTGTGGGACATCGCCATAACAACAGTAGCCTAACACAAAATGATTCGCAGGTTGACTTGGTGCTACAAAGTGAAATGCCTCTAGACACTACACACAAGAACACCGAAGTGTACAAGAAGATAAGCTGTAAAATGAAAGAGAGGGGTTATGAATGGTCCGTCGAGCAGTGCCGCGCAGAGGCGAAAAAACTATGAAAGCAGTACATAAAGGTACGAGACCACCTTGCCAAAAGTGGAGGTACATGGTGATGAGAAAGTTGACTTGTTCCGGTTCGTGGGTCGGTTGTGTTCTCACACAACGAACCGCTCCAGGGTTCGTAAGGAATTCGAGCCGAGACCACCTCTTATAGGCAGTCTCGGCTCGGTAGTTTTTGTTCCGATTCAGAGTGCGATTGTTCACATATGACCAAATGAACCGGGCCAAAAGGGAAACACCCCTTTGTTTCAGAACAACGCCTCCAATCGATCCAGGTGTGACAGCACCCTTAGAATTGGGTCCAGAGCTTTCTGTCCCTCCTTTGGAAATTAATGTACGGTATACTGTTCTTGTCCAAAGAGGAAATAGAGACATCAAAGTAGTCCATGCGACATCAGTGGGTTAGTTAAAACGTTTTGAAGCATCGGAAATACATTTTGGCCCTAAATAACAAAAACTACGACTTTATTCAGCATTGTGTTCTCTTCAGGTTCTGTCGTCAAGTCACGTTCAGTGATGCTGATGACGTAAGACGCTGCTGACGTGTTCTGGTGTGTCCAGGTATTCCGGTTAAAAAAATTTGGGGCGAAAATGTATTTTTGATACATGGACTACTTGATGATGTCTGTATTTCCTTCTGGACAAGGACAGTATGGCGTACATGCATTCCCAAGAAGGGACAGAAATCTTTTTAGACTAATCTAAAATATCCTAAACTGTGTTCCGAAGATGAACGGAGGTCTTACAGGCTTGGAAAGACATGAGGGTAAGACATTATTGAACTAACCCTTTAAGCATTACCCCAGCAATGTATTGGTCTTTGGTTAAGTCTTGTAAAGTTAAAATAATTGTAACACCTCGTTTCATTAATAAATGAAAGGTTTAATGACTCAGTCTCTTGGTCAGTTCTCTTTTATGCATGGTGTTGTGGTTTGTGTTATTCACCTGCGTGTTCATTCAGTGCTTGGATTATTTTAATAAAGCCTGATTTGTTTTTGAATCTCATTTGCTTGCTGACCACATCGTCATTTATTTATAAAAAAAAATTGTGATATCGCATAGAGATATTGTGCAACTCAAAATCACTGCAAGGGAAATTCCTTTACCGCAACTGTGGCCCTGTGTTCAACCATTTGCTTATAGTTTGCTACGTTACAGTGCTGCTACTACTATTACAGAGAGTAAATGGGTCTTCATTACATTGAACAAGCACTGACATCATCTCACTATGTACTAGGCCCAACCTCTCAAAAGATGATTAATGTCTGCAAGTTTCTTAAACAGCCTATTGTGTTGATTTTCAAGCCTTAGGGGGCATTTCATTTCATATTCTTTATTTATAGCAGCATGTGGGGCTGCAGCTAAATTCCCTTCGGTCCAGTTTGTAGAACAGATGCCGCCGGAGACTGCACACATACATGTCTAATCTCACTAACAAATTCCCATTCAGCCTTAATTTCAACATATGGTGACAAATTTCTTATGGGAAGCAGACCAAAATTAAACGAGTGTGCATTATTAGATGATCAGTGTTAACAGATCTTTTATGATCATCTCAGAGATTTTTCAATGGGTACAAGGACCAGCGAAAATCAAAATGAAAACCTGATTCAGATAAGGCTGAAATAATGCACAACTCTCCAGAGAACGTTCACAGTTAACATTTATTGATCCTTTATTTCCTTCAGCGCTTTTGGGTGCAGGCTCTCAGAGCTACAATGACTTCATTGCAGCTTTACTGTTGAGCCAAAGGTGATAGAGTACTAGAGAGCTGCGAGCAATGGAGCTCAAAGTCAGTGTGACACCACGAGTAGCTCTCAATGACAGCACGACTCTGCCTCGGGCACTCATGCTCGCACACACACTGGCGCTCACACACCCTCATCCACCTTGTGCGCAAGGCACACTGCAAGATGTAAACAACATCTCTAGACAAGAGGAAAGGGAGGAGGGACGGAGGGTGGGTGAAACAGGGTACAGAGCATCATTCTGACCATAAAGGCATGGAGCGAAGATGCAGCAAGATGAAAAGCTTTGGTGGACGACAAGCACATGAAAAGCTAATCTAAACAACCCACCCACACACTACAAGTTCCCTGACTATCTGCTCTGACGGAGCCGCTCAATTAACACCCACGGCTGAGACGGAGGGGGGAACGGTGATACTGGGCTCGAGAAAGTGACACTCGGCTCGGCCAAGGCGCCCGAGCACCTGCTGCCAGTGCAGGATGGGGGAGGAGAGATAGCGGAGAGGGCGACACAAAAACACTTGTTTGTTATTCTCTACCTTCTTCATTAGTGTTATTACCCAAACAATAAAAAAAGAAAGAACTATAGGCCAAAAATAAATAAATAAATAAAGGGAAACCAATAAGAATTTGGATACTTAAGCCATGTTGTAAAAAATATGAATGTATTTACATTACATATACGCACACAAAGCTGCATTTATTTGAAAGAAAAATAAGCAATAAAGAATAATAATAGTAGTAAAGTGCTACATTTCATTAAAATAAACTGACTTAATATAAAATAAAGAACAAATTTGAAAGAAATATTACTAGGCAAAAATACAAAAAATAATAGAGAAGTGCTATATTTAAAAAAAAAATCTTTAAATAAAGATTTTTTTAAAGGTGCTTTAAGTAAACTAAAAAATAAATACAACAAATATAAATAACAATAATAATAATAATAATATAGAACTGCTATATATCTGAAGAAAATAATACTTAAAAATAGGGATGTACCGATGTGAACATTTTGGCCAGATACCAATAACCGATAGTTCTTTATATTTGAAAGCCGATAACCGATATACCGGCCGATAAATCTAAATCCAATTTTTATATAATTTTTGAGAGCCTGATTGCAAAAACAAAAGTCTCACAATTAAAACCCATTTCCCAATCACACAATTATAATTTTCTCATTATAATTTCATGTAGCCGATATGACAGCACATTTTGCACTTAACTATATTTTCCTTTGATTCCAATCATATTTCAAGCAATTAAGATCAATCATGTTGAACAGTGCGCATCTTAAATGCCACAGGTGTCAAGTGTTGAAGGATATAATTCATTATTTATCAGCTTTTATATATCAGCCAAATTTTATCATCGGGCCGATAACGATAACATAAAAATGAACAAATATCGTCCGAATACCGATATGGTGGCCGATATATCGTGCATCCCTACTTAAAAATGATTAAATCACTTCGAAAACAGTTGGTTTAAAGTAATTATAAAAATGTCTCAAAAGTTCCTACACCCAATTTTTTTGCTGATGCTGCTTGGTTTTATATTTTAAAAACACTTTAGGTTTAGCAACTGGGTTTTAAGAATGTCTAGTTATGAAAAGAGCGATCATAAAAACACCAAACACGTGAATATGCACAGTAACAGGACAGGATCAAATCTCCCTTCTATAAAAGCACTTGTTTGTGCCACTTTGAAATTCCCGTAAATAAAAGGTAAGCAAACAAGACTATGTGTTTACATAAACTCATTACATCCTGTTCTGAGCAGATGGTCACAAACCCAGGAAAGTTGCTCAACATGGCATCTACAGTTCGCTTAAGAAACTGGGCAAAAACTGGCATACACACTGCAACCTGGCAACTCTCCCTCCCCAGAGCGGGACATAATTGCACTACTGTGTGTGTGGCCAATGATACCAAGCACACACACACACACTGTAATCACAGTAAGCCAACATTTCCACATCAAGACATGTAACTGATTATCATCTCTAAGCCTGGGGATATGTTATAGTAAGGCCTTTCATAAATTCACTGAATCACAATTTTCTAAACAATAAGAAGTTGACAACTGCTGCTGAGCCATCAGATTCTCTCAAATGCCAGCATTAAAGATAAATGCAATGCAAAAATCATTAAATTGGGGTCAGACTGATGGCATTCCCAGCTTACGGTTAAAATGGACAAACCCAGACAACTCATAACAAAAAAAAAGAAAAAGTGCCCTCTACATGGTAACATATGAGAAATAGTTTAGGTTGTTTCAAAACCCCCTTTCAAAAAACGAAACTGGCGGGGGAACCCAGGTAGTTTGCAGTGCCGATTATTCAAGCCTCTCGAAATACTTTCAAAACACAAAAGGCATCAGGAGAAATTTCCCTTCATGAGATGCAGATTTAATGCTCTGATGTTGCTCATGCACCCACATTCAAAGCACCCAGAACTGAGTTTCTGAAACAACATGTTCCAACACCTCACACCCACGCTAATGAGGAGCTGTGGCTTTAAGATAAAAACAAATGTGCCTCTTGCAAGGTGTAATGAGGGACATAAATTTGGAGAGAACTGCTCCATGCATTCAGTGGCTGCCCCTGCTCCCCCCAGAGCAAAAGCGAGGACGAAACCCCCTCTGCCCGCCTACAAAAGCAGAATAAAGCCGTGGATGGGACGGCCTGTGTCTAATTCCCTCCCAGCGCTGTCCCAGGGGGAGGAGGGCTTGCTCTTCACCCTTTGATATCCACGTCTGTGCTCTTTCAGCTGCCTGCACTCCATAAAGGCTGGAATAAAAGCAGACACAAAGCTTCCTGCTATGATCCACACGCTGTCTAGGGGACAGGGCCCTCTCCAGATAAATAGGCCAAACACCTGCTGGACTTCTTCCCTCCGTATAGGCCACGCCATTCATTAGAAAGCAGCGGAGCAAAGCATTTCATTTGCTGTATCCATTCAAATGCACTTTTGTACGAGGCCTTGATATTGATCCTCATTCTGCTTCTGTAAGCGGGGCTTTACTCTGGACATTAAAAGGCAAGCCAAATGGCGTCCAGAACAAAGAAACCGATGAATGGAGACTTAAACAGGACACCTCCTGAAAGTAACAGTTGTCTAGCAAACAGCCACAGTCTTGTATTTGCACTTCAGATTTAGACGAAAATATGGTTCGGAAGATCAAAGCTGCGATTTCTGACGCTGCAAGAAAATCACGCAGACGTATTTTCCTATGTAAACATTTTAAGCCGTCCAAATGGGTTAATGATGTAGTCTGAAAAGGCAGCCATCAGAAGTGAAATCCTATTGGGGGCCCTGTGGGCCCGTGCTGTTGGATTTGTGTCTGATGGGAAGGAGGGGCGGCGTGCTTCTGTTTACTGAGCACGCTACTGGCCTAAGGCTGCTCTGTGAGCTCAGCGGGCTGCGATGAACCAGAACAATCCTACCCAGGCACAACATCCCCTCTGAATGAAACTACAATGCTGTGTCCGCAGCTTGCATGAGCTGCAAGCTCCGCTGGGATTTTAGCCGTCTGTCTGGCTTGTATACACTACTTATACATTTCACAAATGGATTCGTGTTTTAATTGAGCACTCTTCAAAGAGGCTCCAATTGTGCAAGCATACTGAACTGCAACAAACGTACACAAAAGCACGGTTTGGTTGCTATTTTTACAATAACATACATTTACATTCAAACTTGTTCACATCTTACTGAGGCATATTTATGAATGAATCAGGATATTCAATGAAGAAAAAAAAACAAAACAATGTTACTTTAATAGCCAATGTTAGCTACTGGTTAACATTATTCAATAGTGACATCATGAGACAAAAAAGTTGTTTTAGAGATGGAGCAAGCTATTACAATAATTAGCCTAGCGCCTTCATTAATGCATTAGTAAAGCCTGTAAAAACAATAACACACTTTTTAACAATAAGACCCATATGGGAAAATAGGTATGTTTTGATTTAATGGTGACTAATTACATAATTATAAACAAACAACGGTAGACATTGGATCTGAGTGATTTACCATGGAAACAAACCACAACATTATGTACACACACAAAAAAAGCAATAAGCAAGACCTAAATATTTTTTATAAATTATATATATGAAATTACTTAAATATGATGAGTAGACTGCATTTATAAACACGCCTTAAGACATCATGTCTAATAATAACCACAAATCCACGGGACGTTTTCAAACGCAAAATGTCCAGTAGGTGAAACATAAAATCAAGCTCGCTGTGTTTCTGGTTCACGCTTGCTCTCGTTTCGATCTCCCCGCGTTTCCAATGCGCAGCGCTCTACTACTGAGAAAGGAAGATGGTAGTTTGTCACAGTACACACCCCCACACATAACAACCTCCGTCATACACTCTTTTATTGCAGCCGCCGTTTACACCACTCAAAACACTGCACTTACCGTGTGTTTGATTAAACATATGGTCCTTGTAGCCTCGGCAAGGTTTTGCACAGGAATCGCTTGATTCTGGTTAGAAATGACATTTTTTCCGAATGCGTACTGCTACTACGCAATATCTGAGAGGGAAAAAAACATGTCCACCTCCCATTTTCCTGTGCATCAGTGGATGCTAACAGGCTAACGCGTTAGCCAGCCTCCTCTCGAGGGTGAAGGAGATCAAACAGGGGAGGTTTAAAATTACACCCTGCAAACTTTTGCAACTAAATAAACGAATATATGACCCACCCTTCGCTACAAAAACACACGATGCTGCATATTTGTATACCAACACTGTTTACTGCTACTAGCATCATCCATTTCTGAACCCAAGCTAGAGGGCAATGTAACGTTATAGCTGGGTAAAATAATATCAGAAGTGCACACATGCATAGCCACAGTAGATTTAGCTACATAACAATACATATTCTGAGCTCAATCTACCCTTTCGTCTACGCCAACACTTAAACTGAAGTTGAACTAACACAGCTGGGATACATGCACTCTGCGTGCTATGGCTACATGCTCAGACAACAACAACCAACTGCCACAAGGTGTTCAGTCCTGCTAAAAATCTGCTCGTTTATGTTTACTGAAACAGCATAACCAGTCTATTTATTTAAAAGATGATATTCCGTTATACACCACCAGTCTTTTTGTGAGATAACGTCACACAGTGAGGTAACTTGGGAGTCCAATATAGAGTAATCAAATGTATTCATCTTTTTGGGATGGGAAAAAAACAGTTTAAAATGACCAGAGTAACTGAAAGGTGCTAAATATCTGTAAACATCATCCTTGATGTGTCTTTAAGCTTTCTTGGACTTGATTTAATGGCAGAAGCTGGACGTTAACCTGGGTATTTTCTGTTCTTTATATCTTAAAAAGTGCTTTCAAGGTGTCACAAAAATCACAAAAGCGGTGTCACATGAAACGCACGAGACTCCGAGTTAAACTGAAGTTAAGCCCAGAGCAGTCTACAGTTATCTGACTTCGCATCTCCATCCTGTCAAAATGGCAGTAAACTCTTCAGGGTCCCGAAATATGATGCCCGATCGCATCGACATAGACACATTGACTACAGAGGCACAGCAACATCAGTCACTAGTTTTGAATAGGTGCGTGTTTTGATGTGGGCTAGCTAGCAGTTTAGCCTGTCAGTGGTCCCATAGTGAGAAAAACAGCACATGGATGGAGGCATGTGTCTGCTGCGCAGCAAAATAACTAAGCTCACTCACTCTCTCTCACTCACTCTCCTCTCTGAGCAACTTAGAGCAGCTAACGTTACACAGCCGCGGAGTTATTTGTAATTCCTTATTCATCGTGAATGAGGCTAACGCTTTAGCCTGGGTCCCGCTTACCTCCCCGCTGCTGGAGCCGCTCGACTCCCCCAAAACATCCCGAAATTTCTGCAGGTTGCTGCTGATGGCAGCGGACACTTGCAACGCAGCGTCGAAACCGGGCCCGAGCCCGTTCGCGGTCAGATTACGTCCCCGCGCTGTTTCAGGAGGGAAGCATTGACTCGAATTCGGCCCGCTTTCTTCCCGGTGCCCGAGCTGCTGCTCCCTCCGGGCCGAGCAGGGAACCGCCACCGACAGCTGTGCGCCATTTTGCACTCTGCCTGCCTGCCCTAGGATCAGGAGCTCAGTGTGGGCGTGGCCCCGAACGAGCGATTTCAAGCACACGGCCGCTCTACGTCTAGCGGTCAGAATGGATTATCCATGTTTCAGGGTGGTGGTACCGAGGACCCCGACAATATCCCAGCGCAGACTACGCTCAGCGATGTTTTCACGCAGGTTCGCCGGCAATACTCAAGGGAGGAAAAAAACTCCACATGAGGCACAGCAACACTGCTTAGTAAAATGCCATACACTTTGGCCTTTATGTTTGAGAACTTAATTATATTACTGAAAATAGTTACGTTTTAAACATTAGAAGCTTTTACTGTAATATATTATTAGCTTGGACAAATTATATTCTGTTACGTATGTATTTTGGCACCCCTACCGCCACCAAACGGAATTGCAAAAATAGTGACTGTTTTCTTACAGGTTTCTCTGAACAGCCCCCGTCTGCTATTGGCTGGGGAAACAAATAGCCCCGCCCTTAACCAAAGGCATGGGTTGAGGTTAGGTAATGTAGTCGTCTCAGGTTGCTCAAACAGCAATGGGTTTAAAAAATTGTCTTGTAATTATTGTGAATTTTAAAGAACCACATACGCAAAATTACAATAAATCTCTGAAAGCCTTTGACAAACAGTTTTTAAAAAAAAATCGGAATAATTTACACATCACTGCTTTTTATTTTGGAAATTTGAAGTACAATACAGATTTTTATTTTATTTCATTGCAATAAACAAGCCATAAGCACAATTAATATATGATTTAAAAAAGTTTAAAAAATAAAATTAACATCAGTGAAGCATGCTGTAATGTGGGGCAGTTCAGTTAATTAATTTGACAGAATCATTCATCTAATACCACTATAGAAAGTCTGGCTGTTCTATATTCAAGAGGGACATGTTAGCATGTACATTATATAACTACTACCTATAATGCTATTAACTCAAGTTCAGTTCAAGTTATTTAATTGTGAGAGAGACAAAATGATTGCATATGCACATCTCAACAGTTTGCTTTGAGAATTCATAGGGCCAGATTTATTGATTGGATGAGGTCTTGAGCGTATGAGGGAACAAATAATTTAGAAAAACCAACTAACTCACTGAAATGAACAATTCAATGAAAATCAAAATGCAGATACCCTAGATAACTTAATGGGTAGGTCTAATGCAACTCTCTCACAACTGAAGCCACTGAGTGGACCGTTTCCTATCAATGTCATCTTTTAAGACAAATGTCAGAAGTAAAGTCCATCCACCCAAAGCATGCAGTTTTGCAACAGTTAACAAAAGGGCATGATGTCACTGTGCATAAGAGAAGGTCATAGGGCTGACTCAGCAGTCAAACAAGTCATTACTCGAGACATATTGCGCTGTTCAAAGACAATGGATTCTTGAAAAATGTACAGGGGCATTTCCAAACATTTCAACAAGAGCTCAATATTCTTAACGAGTCTCAATAAAGTCCATATTATAGCAAATGCTTTTTGAGTTTCAAGCATAAAATGTTCGTAATGAACAAAAACACTTTGACAAATGGTTGAGTTCCCGACCAGCCCAAAAGGAATCCGGACAGTGTGACTGTCGCATAATGGCACACAAATGCCTTTAAAAGCAATAGGTACAACTATGAAACTGAAACTCTGTGAAATATAATGCTGATGATCTTAGCAAAATATTCTATGACAGTTTGATCTCTTTTGCAGCCAACATTATCCACAACTCCTTCTTCCTTAATACCAAATGAGGCCACAACTCTTCTTCCTTAATATCATACAAGGAACACTGCTTACATTCTAACTTAAAAAGTTAACAAATAAGCAATGCATATAAAATATTGCATACATATGAATTAAGTCAGAGGTAGGGCAAATGCACTGGACAGGTAAGCAAACCTTATACATGTCATTATCTGTCTATAAACCAAAGTTTTATTTCCCACAGTGAACAGCTTGTAAAGGCAAAATGCAAAAGTTTGAGTTCTGTCTACAGAGACCTCGAAGCGTCAGAGAAGTCTGAGAGAACAGATAGCCGAATATGCTACAGTATTATGGCATTTTGAGATTTGCATTTGACCTTTGAGAAACACACCAACACCATAAATGCAGACATGTTCCTCCAAATGTGGTTAAATGTTCTTGTTTCAAAGAAGTATGAGAGAGGCTAGAAACATCTGAATGGCTTAGTCATACAAGAGCATGCCTGGGTGCTGAGGGAGGGAGTAATGTGGTTTAGCCACTAGGTCCCATTTGCTGGTTGCTTTGCATATGATCAGCAAGCCACTTTATGATCTGTTGCCTGAGCTCTGCGTTAGGCCTTATCTGGTCCATGGTGAGCGGACTGCGGTTGAAAGGGTCTGTCTGGTCACTAGAGCAAAAAAGACAAGACCAAAACTGTTATTGGTCTTTTACCTAATCAAATAGCAGTTATGTTACTGTAAACTTCAACCAAAGCTATTAAAACAGTTTACTGTGAAGCCGAAATAAATAGAATATCAAAATAGGATGATGTTACCTTTGCAACTGAAATGACAAACTAAAATAAAAATATTAAAGCTTTATATAAATACAAAAGCACATAAGATTACTAAAAATGGTAACACTTTACAATAAGGTTCATTAGTTAACATTAGTAAACATGTACAAAGAATAAACAATACTTCTTCAGCATTTATTAATCTTAGTTAATATTAATTCCAACATTTACTAATGCGTTATTAAAATAAACGTTTGTATTAGTTAACATTAGTTAATGCACTGTGAACTAATGCCTCGTTTCCACTGAGGGGTAAGTACGGTAAATTTCAATACAGTAAAGATTAGATCCCACCATGATCAGGCTTGCGTTTCCACCGCCAACAGTATCCTTACTTGATAGGCGGGGTGTTTGCTGGAAAGAAGCGATCAGACGTCAGTTTCGCGCGAAGAAAGCGACATAGTAAACAACAATGGATGACAGACAGCACAGCAGATCTTGTTCTTGCTTCTCAGCATGTTTGTCACTAGAAACAAGCGCTGGCATTAGGCGTTTCTCAATACCAAGTAACCATCGCAAAGTCCGACTCAGGAGAATGATCCCTGCTAATGGAACAGCGCGTTCTTGAACGCGCACTCAGCTCGCTTTGGCTCTGCGACTCCGGTTATCTCTGTATGTACATTTTAGGCAATAATAAAACGAAATATGTTATAAAACACCACTCTGCTTCTTTTGGATTTCATTTCAATACATTTTAAACATTATAAAGCACACAAATGTGGTTCAGGCAACGCATAGCCTATTGATTATATTCACTGCATGTATATGTAACGTTATATTTATAACAAAACTAAATATAAAACACAACCCTGCCTCTTTTCGTTTAAATGTAAAAATATTAAACATATTCCAGGCAATATGTAATATCTTCTCCCAACTCTATTGGCCAGGGAACGAATTATGGATTCACTAGACCAAAGATCACCTGTTAGGTTTATACAAGACGAACTATATCTCATGTTTAACCACTACAGCGTCCGAATCACGCAAACATCAGAGCGACTAGCCGCGGAAAGGCTGTTCCAGGCGGGGGACACGAGCGCGAGCGTCCGGTGATCGCTTGAAATGGATCTCAGTCAAATTATCATAAATCTATAAATAAACCACAGATTTGAGCTTTAAAAAACTACTTTCTCACCTGAAAAACTCTTAAAACTACATTTCGTGACACAATAACAGTATAATTATATTTCAACTGTATGCTTCTAATGCCCTTAGCACGCGCGAGTGACGATACTCTGTCCACCAATCACCGTTCTGCAGTGAGTCTAGCTCCACCTTTTAGTACCCTTTCACTGTGCTAGGTACCCCAACAGAAGGGTACCCAAAATAGTGGTACGGTACGGTTCGGCTTTTTGGTACCATTCACAACTTTTGACAGTGGAAACGCAAATAAATGCGTACCGAACCGTAACGTACCGCTCAGTGGAAACGAGGCATAACATGAACGCACAATGAACAGCTGTATTCATATTAACTAACATTAACAAAGATTAATAAACACTGTAACTAATGCATTGCTCATAGTTAGTTCATGTTAGTTAATGCATTTACTAATGTTAACTAATGAACCTTATTGTAAAGTGTTACCCTAAAAATGATATCCAAAATATAATAGTATATACATAATAGTAAAATAACACTGTCAATTAGCTGTCCGTAATGTTGTATACATGGCTCACCTTAGTAAGTGTCGTGCTATTGTTGAACGGTCCACTGTGACGTTTGAAGAAGGTAGCAGCACCGAATCAAGCATCAAGGTTGACATGATGGGATCCAGGAATTCATCTGGAGCATCAGAGTAGGTCTCCTCCTCTTGCTGATGCCTGTCTGCAAGAGACTGAAAACCAACAAGATTACCATAAACACACCCATGACTTCCTAAGAAAGCTGTGTATCTAAGATAAATATGTATAGCGATTAAATTAACCTTAATTTTATCTGCTAGGATACTAAAAGATACAATCATTTCGCCAGGCTTGTTGATTTTCTTGAGGACGCGGACAGTTTGGCAGAAGAGAGTGGGAGAATATGACCTTCCATCCTTTGGGACGGTGGCACAGAAATTTTCTTCATCTCTGTGGCCAAAAAAGCATCCATAATAGTTTACTTAGTTTAGTCAATATTATTCTCAAATAAATACATAAATTCATGCCTGGTTTCACAAAGAAGGCTTAAACCTCAGTATGCAGGTTTGAGCTGTCTTAACTAAAAGCAACTTGCACTGGCATGTCTGTACCATTGCTTTGTCTCAAGATGCACACAAGTAATGTTTTTTTCTAAGGCACGTTTATAAAAGATACTTAATGTCTTAAGTTTTAACGAAGGCCTAATCCTAAGCCCTGTCTGTGAAACCAGGCCTTTAAATATACAAACAAAGAGCCTACCCCAGGTTTAGGTAAATAGTACAGATGTCTGATACTAGCTGCTGGGGCTCTGAAGTTCGAACTCACTGAAGTCTTTCACCTTCAGGGCGCCCATCTTGGAGCCTACCAGGTGCTGCAAAAAGTAGTTGAGCATCGAGATGATCCTCTCAGCAAGAAAGGGGTGAACAAAAAGACCTTTTATTTCTGGAGGGAAAAATAAATACATTAAAAATCATTAAATTAAGAGTTTCAGTGCTTTTTTATATTCTCTGATACCCTAAAAGCCAAGTTCTTCCCTCAACAATTATTTCAAATCTTTCTGTTCAGGTCTAAATTTGTCAGGTAGTTTATAAACCCCCAAAAATGAATAATAATTCAAGTGATGTTAATATTTTAGTGCATTTGGTTACTTTTACGTCTCTTACCAGATGTGAGAAAAGCCAAGGTGCCAATGGTCTCATTTGACATGATGTTGTGGAAGCGACCCAGCTGTCCAAACATCTGCAGACTAGATTCTTCTCTCTGCGGGCGTCAGGGGCCAGACTGTCCCACTCTCCCCGATCCCTCTCCAGCTGGAGGATTTTGATTTTACTTAAGTACTGGAAGGAACAGATGCATTTATGAGTGACACATCTTTAATCTGTCAATTAAATGTTTCCTGATCTCAACCATATATTGGTTAATATATATATTAATGTAATTAAACAACCAAGCTAACTTGATCTTGATCCAAATCTGTAACCACCTGTGTAAATAGTTTGGATTTGCACAAATCTGCCTTTGCAGACAAGTACCTGTATAGCCTCGTCAAGTAAGAAGATTGCATCATTCATGAGGAGATTGAGAAACCTTAGGAAGAGTGGCGGATTCATAGCTTCAAGGTTTTTAGAGGCATAATCCGCAAGATGCTGTGGGGAAACAATTTGTTTTATTATTTTGTTGGCAACACTTTACAATAATGTCTTATTTATTAACATAATTTTGTACAAACGTTTATTAACCACTGATAATGTAACTTAATACAAATACAATTGTTCACTGTAGTGTTCACAGTGCATTAACTAATGCTAACCGATTTTAAGATTCAAATTTTAAGATTTGAAGTTTAATAAATTCTGTAGAAATATTGTTTATTGTTAATTTATGTAGTTAACTGCTGGTAACAAATGAAATGTAAAACAAATTAATTATTTCATTGTTTTTTTATTTATTGATTGATTATTATCCTGTAAGCTTTTTTCTTTTATATTTTCTTTTATTAATTCATTTGAAGTAATTCCAAAGCAAGATTAAATATTATTTTTAATAATAAAATGTCTGCCTGGTTCTCACCTTAATGCTCTCCCTGTAACTTTCTTCTCCCCACATGTACTTTAGAATGGCATACATTGGCCTCCTGTAATTAAACTTCTGCTCAAACTGATGAGGATCACCTGAGATATAGGCCATAGACAAAATCTTATACAGGCTGTAATAATCGAAATAAACAAATGAAAAATACTTCAGAAACTGACCAGTGAACTCTATATCCACAAACACTGTAATGAGGGCTTCAGCAAGTTGGGGTGCGTGCCGATATGAGCTGAACGCCCTTTGGCGCTGGAACATGATGGGCTGGGTCAGCGCTAGGTGACAGAGTCTCCATATGGGGCATCACTGCCTCAAGAACCTCTGCCAGCTTTGCCCGCAAATGAGGATTCTTCATTCTGTGAGTGAATATCCTAGAGTCAACAACAAGCCACATGGCATGCACATGAGAAACACGTGAGAAACTCGGCATCACACTGGCTCACACCTATCAACGTTGCCCATGAACACAGTGATGAAGGTCAGGACTTGTTCTAAGCTTTCCGCCGAGGACTCCAGCACCTCGTCAGCAAAGCGGCGGAGGAATATGAAGAAATCGCCCAAGTTTTCAGCAAAGAACTCTGTGAAAGAAACGGGAGATTTGGTTTTCCAAAAAATTGCAACGACTGCCAAGGTGTTTACTCAAAAGGAAAATAAAAACAGGGATACCTGGTACAAAGCATAGCAGGCTGTTCTCCAGTGCAGGTAAGGGAAAGGTGAGCGGGATATGTTCAGGGCCCTGGTTGCCCAGGCTGAGCTGAACCAGCAGGGCGCGCGCAGGAGGCTTGGAGGTTGAGGCAGTTTTGTAGCATGGCGGGCTGCGTGGTAGCAGCCTTGGTTGAAAGATAGACTGTCATAAGGCGTCAAATTGTTCCCGTAGCTCTGTGGCTGGGCCTCCACTTAGCTGTGTGTCCCGCCATGTCCCCTGGAGCCGATGGAGTGACTGATTCATCTTCACCATCTGATCATGAAGTCTGACAAACAAATACCATTAAAACATGTGTTTATTTCTGCAAATCAGTGTTTCCAACAGAATGCTGTTTTTGCCCCTATATCATCACGACTGGTCCTAACTACATATATTATATTATATATGTATGTATATATATGCTATACATATATCTCTCTCTATATATATATATATATATATATATATATATATATATATATACACACACATATACATGTACATATATATATACACTACCGGTCAAAAGTTTAAGATCGGTAAGATTTTTTATGTTTTTAAAAGAAGTCTCTTCTGCTCACAATGGCTGCAATTTTTTGATAAAAAATACACAAAAAACACAGTAATATTGTGAAATATTATGACAATTTGTTAAATGACAATGTTATGACAATGTTACTATATGAAGAGTTCAGATGCAAAAGCCTCTAAATGCCATTTGATATTTTCTTCTAAAATTACAATTTTTATCAAGCTTGTATATTTAAGTTCAGTAATTTCACTTAAATTACAATTAATAGGTAATCTTCATTGCCATTTAAGTGAAATTACTGAACTTTAATATACAAGCTTGATAAAAATGATCATTTTAGAAGAACATTTCAAATGGCACTTAGAGGCTTTTGCATCTGAACTCTTCATATATTAAATGTAATTTATTCCTCTGAGAAAAAGCTGAATTTTCAGCATCATTACTCCAGTCTTCAGTGTCACATGATCCTTCCACAAATCACTCTAATATGATGATTTTATGCTCCAAAAACATGTATGATTATTATCCATGTTGAAAACAGTTTTTTACATTTTTATTTCAGGATTCTTTGATGAATAGAAAGTTCAAAAGAACAGCTTTTATCTGAAATGGAAAGCTTTTGTTACATTAAACACTACCATTCAAAAGTTTGGGGTCAGTAATAATTTGTATTTTATTTTTGGGGGAAATAAATAAGAAATCAATACTTCTATTCATCAAGGATGAGTTACATTGATGAAAAGTTACAGTAAAGACATTTATAATGTTAGAAAAGATCCTAATTAAATAAATGCTGTTCTTTGAACTTTCTATTCATCAAAGAATCCTGAAATAAAAATGTAAAAAACTGTTTTCAACATGGATAATAATCATACATGTTTTTGGAGCATAAAAATAATCATATTAGAGTGATTTGTGAAGGATCATGTGACACTGAAGACTGGAGTAATGATGCTGAAAATTCAGCTTTTTTTCAGAGGAATAAATTACATTTTAATATATATGAACATAAGAAAAGTCATTTTAAATTGTCATAATATTTCACAATATTACTGTGTTTTTTGTGTATTTTTTTTATTGAAACAATTGCAGCCTTGGTGAGCAGAAGAGACTTCTTTTAAAAACAAAAAATTCATATCCAATCTGAAACTTTTGACCGGTAGTGTATAGTATATATATATATATATATATATATATATATATTGAGAGAGAGATATATGTATAATATATTTGAATAATTATCTGAATGTCTGAAAAATTTTTGGTTCGACTGTGTAATATGTATATATATATACAGTACCTATGGAAGCCCAGGTACAGGGTAAGTTGTGTGAGGATGAGGTTTTCTGTGAGAAGGCTGTATGATTGGGCAAATTCAACTGTTTTTTGAGGGGGCACAGGTATCAGACATGTCTCCTTGTCCAAACCTGTAGAAGGAAGTATAATCAGTTTAGATGTTTGAAAAGAAATAAGAAAAAAAGTGTTTAAGGTGGAGCACAGGTAGATCACCTCTGAGCTGTGCACGTTTCTGTTACGCCGCTCTTCCTCACTCAGCTCCTTAAGCAAGCAGTACGTGGGGTTAAAGGTCAGGAGTTTGGGGAGTAGGGTCGAGAAAACGGCTGGCAGAGCTTGAGCAGGGCAGCTCCCAGATTGAGAAGAAAGCATCCGAAGCAAACATTTGGAAAAATATCTGGGCATCTGGTTTGCCCAGATTTTTGCCCGCCCCATGTTGGCCTGCAGGCAGCAACCCAGCCATGAGAGCAGCAGGTGGCGCCGTCTCGCTGGACTGCTGAAGTAAGTTTTTCAGAATCTGATACAGCTTATCATGAAACTGCCCCATAAACTAGCACATGGAAAAACAAGAAATTAAAGGGGTTAGACTTAATGTCACAAAGCCGGAAAACCTTTTAGTAAATTTAGTGCTCACCTGGTGAATATTCGACTCTTGAACCTTCATTTCCTGTGGGCTGGAGCGAGAAGGATTGAGGAAAAAGCCATGGTTCTCAACCACACCAGGAGTTTTCAGCAGACATGATATATTCAGGATCGTTCCCAGAAGTGTTTTCTGATACTGAATCCCACTGTTAGGATCTTTGGGCTGACTGTGCTCCATTAAAACCTAGGATCAGAATATTATTATCCAAAAATATTTAACTGCAGGTATCAAAATGACATTAGCATTACAGAGCATTGCAAACAAACCTTAGAAATATCCTTATGTCGACAGAAGTACTGGAGAATTTCCAGATAGGAATACAGCAGCAGCTGACAGAGGTCTAAGTCTTTGACCCGGCCTTGGAAAATATCAAACACTGGCACCATAACCTCCCCGAAGGTCCGCACCTCTTGGTCAGCCAACAGAATAGCGAATGACCTCATCCAAAAACTCCACAACTTCCTCAAACTCTGCAAAGACCATGACACAAACAAATAGAAAATCAATTCAGGACCTTCAAACATATCATGTGACAAATCAATTGTGCCACTTACGGGCTCCTCTCACAGCCTCCAGCAACAAGTCCAGAAGCTGCTCATAAACGTTCTGACTGATGTAGATCTCTGGGGTCAACAGTACCGTGCGGGCATTGGACAAAGTCAGGTTTCTGCAGCGAACAGCATACGACAACAGCTTCTCCGGGACTTTAGTGACCTGTGTTATTTTGAATTACATTAACACAATCAATCAGTCACAAACAGTGAGTACGAGCATAAACAGTGCACTGAGCAGACGCATTTCATTTGTTTGGCACAACCATATAGGTCGGCAATGTATGAGATACCTCCTCCTTAGCTCTCTGGTAGCAGGCATAAAGGTATCGGTATGGCACGTTTCTCCCCGGCATTCGCGATCTGCCGAGAGATTCACTACACTGCAGGACGGTCATGTAAATGAGATGGTTACCTGGCTCTTGCAAAAGCAGCCTGTTGAACAAAGCCTGGAGGGGGCAAATGAAGGAAATATGATTCTTATTCAAAGTTCATAATATATGTGGGGATGTCTGTATACAATGTATATTACAAATTTGGAAAAGAAAGAAACACTTAAAGGTGTCATAACCTGTCATTTTCACTTTTCCACGAGAATCAATGTATGTTATGATTGCCTAAAGATTAAACATTTGGCCGGGAAGCCGATACTCAAAAGTGAAGCGTTTGTTTACCCCAGGTTTCGTAAATCAGCCCACGTGCACGCGCACTCAAATACGAGTTTTAATTCTCCCTGACTTGACGTCAAGACGGAAGGATATACCATATATGGACACGCAGACATATGCTGCAGGAAGCTCGCGCTGTCCTCTCCCCTCATATTCAGTCAAGAAAGATGCAGAAATGTAGTGCACACGTGAGTTGCTCTGTGGTTGACTGCCAGAATCAACATTCAAATGTGTTTTCTCTACCAAAAACGGACCACACTACCAGGGACCAGTGGATGAAAATCATTTTTAATGACGCTGTTCCAACAACTGGCTCAACGTTAGGTGTCTGCGCTAAACATTTAACACAGGAATCCTTTACAACGTTCATTTTAGAGTCGGACAATAATTTCTACAGAGTCAGAGTGCTGTATAGAGATGGAACAGGTATAGTTTAGTAGTTTAATTACGGTTATTATAACGTAATTTGCCATCTGCTTGTATGTATCCATTATTTATTAATAGCCTACAAGTCTGCTGTTTCGGACCAGGTCCAAATGATGATCAAACATATACTGATGATGAGTTTTAATAAAGTTTATTGTACATCACACAAAAGATGAAGCGTCAGTTTTACTTCAGAAAATCACCGTAAGAGCTGAGTAAACACAGTTATAAGAAGTGCGTGAACGTGAAACAAGGCAACAACACATGATGGCAAACGTCAATCTCTATAACCACTGTAAGCTGATAAAAAAGTAGACTACATCTCCGTTAATGTAAAAGGTAAACTTATGTGGGTGAAAATAGCAACAAACGTTTTAGCTCGTTACTGATGTTAATGTATGTCTCAGTCAAAATGATTGTCTTTACCATTCAGAGACATGTTGATGTAAACGTCCTTCCATTGACTCTATATCTTCCCGTTTCCAGCTCTAGTTCAGAGTCCGGCTCGAGGTCGCGGTCTTTTTGACATTATTAAAATGACCGTCCACGACAGCCAAAATATCGCATCAGATCTCGCGAGGCAATAATGCATTCAGAAATAAGGGTCAGAGGAGCTCTGTGTTTGTTTTTTTTTCACTTTTCTTTTTTTAGAAGGGCCTGAAAGACTATAATAGAGCGTGGGTATCCAAGGTAATGCTAGGTTATGACTCCTTTAACATATTGTACCTGCTCTATGGTGTCCATGTTAAGCCAGTCCTGGCCGTCAAGATCAGCAGCCATTTCCTCAAGGTATACACAGCGTGGTGGGATGCCATTACCACCTCTTAGACTGGGGTCACCTGAAAATATTTCAACCAACATGGATCATTACAAGCACCGATATCTTAATACAACAATAAATACATTCTTGGTGCATATTATTAACTCACATATTCACAACCATTTAAAAGTTTGGGGTCGGTAAGATTTTTCTATGCTTTTGAAAGAAGTCTCTTATGTTCATCAGGCGGTATCTATTTGATAAAAAAAAAACAGTAAAAACAGTAATATTGTGAAATATTGTTACAATTTAAAATAACTCTTTTCTATTTGAATATATTTTAAAAAGTATTTGATTCCTGTGATGGTAAAGCTGAATTTTCAGCTTCAGTGTCACATGAACCTTCAGAAATCATTCTGATGTTTTATGAATCTTTAAAGAGAAAGTTAAATCTTTGGTAACATTATATATGTTTTTACTGTCACTTTTGATCAATTAATTGTGTTCTGAGGAAAATCTTTATTTTCTTTCTCGTACCAAACTGATAATAGAGAAGAATTAAGAGCTATAATGGCTCACGATGGCTCAGACATTAAGTTTTCAGAATGCCTCTTTCAGCATGACTCACACAAATTGTGTTAAAGATTTGAATAGCAAACAGACCAGTGCGATGGACAGCAGATAGATGTAGAGGATAAAGATAAAGACACAAATGAAAGCAACATAAATGATGTAATGAACCAAACTGCAGTGGATGAGGTCATCTGCATCACTGCCTGGAAACTGCATGTCATTGTGATACGATTACCTAAACTTATATCACCACGAAATTAGTCATTTACTATAAACAATCTAATGTTCCTTTCTTCCAGAACTATCTAGTACACTTGCATATGCATGAAATGGACCAGTTACAGAAAGCATCACAACTGGTAGGTCACCATGACCCAAATATGGTCACTTCTGATAGCGTCATGAGATGTTATTCATCCCTCATGGGATGGTGCTGCTCTTCTCTCTAGTAATATGGCACATTGTCTTAGAGCCCAAACATGACAATCTAGGGCTCAGGTCAGACTGGCTAAACCAACCGTCTGCTAGCTCTCATGTCACCAAGGTCAGATAAATCCCATCACATAGAGACTCTTTCACCTAGATATCATTATATAGACTGTGCCTGTTTTCTGAATTAGGACATACAAAAAAACTTCCAAACCCATCTAAGGGTGAAAATGTAATTGATGTTCAACAAATAAAAAACAGATATAATACAAATGAGCAAATGATAAAGCTTGGGTTGCTGAACATTTGATCCCTTACTTCAAAAGCACTTATTGTTAATGATATGATTACAGATTATAACCTAGACATATTGTGTTTGAGAAAAAGCTGGTTAAAACCAAACAATTACATTACTTTAAATGAGTCCACACCCCAAGATTACTGTTATAAACCTGGACCTTGTCTGAAAGGCAAAGGTGGAAGTGTTCCTGTAATTTATAGTAACATTTTCAGAATTACTAAGATACTTATCTAGTTTCAAATACAATCATTTTAAAGTGTTGATGCTTAATGTAACAATATGTAGTGTAAATGACAAATCACTTTCGAGATTTGTGCAGGCTAATGTATACAGGCGACAAGGGGACAATACAGACTAATCAGAGTTAGTACTCGCTGCAGATAAAATCCTAATTGTTGGTGATTTTAATATACATGTAGATAACGAAAATGATGCATTGGGATTGGCCTTTAAAGGGTTAGTTCACCCAAAAATGAAAATTATGTCAGTATTTACTCACCTCATGTTGTTCCAAACCTCTGTGTTTATTTGTTCTGCTGAACACAAAGGAAGATGGAAGAATGTTTTAATCAAACAAATCTCATTCCCCATTGACTACCATAGTAGGAAAAAATACATACTATGGCAGTCAATGGGGAATGAGATCTGTTTGATTAAAACATTCTTCCAAATATCTTCATTTGTGTTCAGCAGAACAAATAAACACATAGAGGTTTAGAACAACATAAGGGGAGTAAATACTGACAGAATTTTTATTTGGTGAACTAACCCTTTAAAGATATTCTTAACTCTATTGAGTTAGACAACACCTAGGCTACTCATTGTCGCTCCCTATTAAACATCGAATACATTTTAAAATATTGGTGATTACTTACAAAGTACTAAATGGTTTATCTCCCCAGTACTTGAGTGAGCTCTTAACGCATTATAGTCCTTCACGTCTATTGCGATTTCAATATTCCGGCCAGTTGATAATACCTAGAATATCAAAATCAACTGCTGAAGGTAGCTTTTCCTATTTAGCAACAAAACTTCGGAACAGTTTTCCTAACATTGTCGGGGAAGCAGACACACTCTGTCATTTCAAAACTAGACTAAAAAAAAAACATCTCTTTGCCCTAGCATACACATAACACACATTATAGACTTCTATTCAAAGTTAGGCTGCATAGATAAGGTCAGCCGGAACCAGGGAACACTTCCCATAAATCCTGATGTACTTGTTACATCATAAGAAGAATGGCATCAATGCTAATATTAGTCTCTTTGTTTATCCCGAGGTTCCAGATTTGCCTTTTGAAGGCGGATCCAGATTTGCCTTTTGAAGGCTTGGGCCCTATTAGCTTTAACTGGAAAATAACTTTATTCTAGAGCTGCCATAAAGCCAAAACAATCTGTTACTTTAATTTCCTATTATCACTGTAAAGCTGCTTTGGAACAATCTACATTGTTAAAAGCGCTATATGAATGATGACGAATTGACTTGACTACATGCAAATGATAGCACAACTTATTCTTTTTTTAGACTTATCAACTGAAAATGTGTTGCATTCAATCACATGAAACCAATATGAAAAATCAAACTGTGTACGTATTATATATATTTATATAAATATATATATATATATATATATATATATATATATATATATATATATATGCACTGACAACTCAATTATGTTGTGCATTTCTTATGCACTTATTATTATTATGCATTTCTATGAACTGTAATTAATATAATATTTGTGTGTTTGTAGCATGTGTTAGTGACAGTAGGGTGACAAAACGTGACAGACATTTTTGTAACATGTCAGCATTGTCAGCATATTGGAATGATTTTTGAAGGATCATGTGACACTGTAATGATGCTAAAAATTCAGCTTTGCTGCCACAATAATAAATTACATTTTAAAATATATTAAATAGAAAAACGTCATTTAAAATTGTAACAATAAAATATGTTTTTTATTGTATTTTTGATCAAACAAATGCAGCCTTGAGCATAAGAGACTTACTTTTACGACCTCAAACTTTCAAACGGTAGTGTATATTTATTATGATTATATAGGAAACTGTGTAAACACTATTTAATTCACAATCAGCAAATACTTATAGATAATGGGACATGTAGTTCTCATAACAAGTAGTTGTTTAACACTCACTGTTGTCCAGAGTGATGAGGAAGATCCTCTGGATCATGTGGTTGACGTTGAGCTGCTCGCAGAGCTCCTGTCGTGAGCGGAAAGATCGGCTGATCTCTGCCACTGAGTCATCATTTTCATCGAATGCTGTCAGACACTGAATTTTCTGACTCAGACTGGCTCTCTCCTGAATCTACAGCTGTATAGGGATAAATAATTACAAAGTACCATCAAATTAATGTTATCCTGCAAGAATAATGACACAGCAGTGCTTATTACCAAAACCTTACATTGTTGCTCAGCCTGATGCTGTTGCTTTTGGCCGGATGCAAACTGTTTTGCATCAGCGAGAGAACTGAAGAGTGCTGCGAAGGGGTTTTTGGAGATGTTCTGATTATTATTGCCCTGGTCTGTCATTTCCATGGAGCACGTCCTCCATCAACAGGTGTATTTATAGCCTACAGTGAAAAAAATGTGTCAATTACATAGAGCATCTAATCCAAGTGCCAAAACCAGCTGAGCTCCATCTATGTAAATCATAAAGTATTCTATGCTCATTGCAAAAGGGTTTGCCTATATGAATGGGACACTGTATATTTATTACAAGCCAAACTTCAATTTTTTATACTCTTCTGATGAGCCACTAATAAAAAAGAACTCATTAATTATTCTGGGAGTCATATTTAAGCAAGAGGAGAGCAGAAAACAGGATTAAGCGACCTCACAATAACCAACTTGACTGTACACAGGGTCAGATATGCTAACTTGCTACATACGTGTCATATTAATCCCAGTCAGGAAATCAGACTACAATAGTCAAACACTCAGTGGTCTGAAAAATGCGTAATGAATGTAAACCTTGATAAACATGAGTTTAATAGCAGTCAAAGACACTCACTGACAGGTCTCTTTACTGACTGTCAGGTGTCTCAATCTAGCTGAATAACTAGCAACGTGCTTAGCAACTGACAGCGGGCTGGTAATGCTGCTGATACACAGCAACTCAAGGCACAGTAAAGTAAATAATACATTAAATAGCAGAAATACATTGATAAATATCGGTGTGGATGCATGCCATACCTAGTTTTGGGTTGAAATATGGTAAATCTGACGTGGTTTAGTACTGTAGCTCCAGATCGTAGTCGGTGTGTGACGTCATCAGAAATGGCCGATACACTGTCTAGTGTTTACAGTTTCCTCTAAGTTTTTTTTTTACAGTTCAAAGTCTTGTCGTGTATCTAGGGTATAAACAGTCAGTTGTTGCAGAAGACGAAACCGTATCGTTAGAATGACTCTGGAAATGTTTCACAAAGACGAAACTCTGCAAATGCGGAGGGAGCTAATTGGGTAAGATGGATCAAATATTACACGTCGCACTGTTTAGGCCTGGTGTTGTTTGTAATTATTAAACTAAGTTCCTATTTTTAGACTGTTCTGATTACATACTCTTTCCCATGTCTTTTCAGAGAGTCCTGCAGACTCTTTTTCTCCCATGATCCCGTGAAAATATTGAGAGCACGGGGTCAGATATTTATATGATGAGAATGGCATGCAGTACTTAGATTGCATTAGTAATGTTCAACATGGTAAGGAAATTTAAAATTATTTCAAGCATGCTTATATGGGTATCTTAAGTGTCATTCAATTTAATATTTTCATTGATAAATAGAAAGTTTGAAAGAACACATTATTTTTAAATAGAAATTTTTTAACATTATAAATGTCTTTGCTGTCACTTTTAAAATTATAAGGCATTCTTGCTGAATAAAAATATTTTACTTTCTTTCTTTGTTTCAAAAAAGTCAGAACACATTTATAATCGTTTGTCAGAACACATCTAGAAATTATAACTGAAAAAAGTTTTATTTGTAATGCAAATAAAGTATATTTCTTAACGTTTCTACTTCTACACTTCTACCATAGTTAATGTTCCTGTAGTAAAACCATTATAAATTGTCCTAAAATGAATGCTAATAGAAACATAATCAGCTCTTGTCATCATCCCACTGAATTTAAATAGGCTTTCCAGAGCACTACAGGAAGTGTCAAGTGTCATGATTACCAATCACAGAACCATGATGACACTTGATGCATCTCGTCTTTGCAGTGGGACACTGTCACCCCAGCATCACTCAGGCCGCAGCTGCTCAGATGGATCTTCTAAATTCAAACACTAGATTTCTTCACGATAATATAGTGCAGTATGCATCTCGGCTAGCAGCCACACTACCAAAGAAGATTTGTGTCTTTTATTTTGTCAACTCAGGGTAAGTAACTCTGTTTATTCAGTTTAAAATAAATATTCAGTGAAGTCTTATATAGATACGGTCTTCTTCCAAAGTTCAGAGGCTAATGATCTTGCGTTGAGACTGGCCCGTCAGTATACCCAACACCAGGATGTCATCGTGCTGGATCAGTAAGATTTTGAACAATTATGATTCTTATATCAGCAGGTAATGGCTACATCAGACTTATTTTCATGTCATGTTTACCTGCCTCTCCAGTGCATATCATGGACATGTCACCTCACTCATCGACATCAGCCCGTACAAGTTCCGAAAACTAGAGGGACAGAAAAGAATGGGTTCATGTGGTGCGTACAGGACATATATCTTTTTAAACCACTTATTAAGGCTTTTTGCTGCATACCATACTTTCTTTGCATATCTACAGGCACCTCTCCCTGATACTTACCAGGGTATTTACAGAGAAGATCATCCTGACCCAGGACAGGCTTATGCAGACACCGTGAAATGTCTAATTGAAGATGCACATAAGAAAGGCCGCAAGGTATGGTGGAAAAAAATCAGTCATTAACATAAAGTTAAATATTTATTAGTAAATTATACTGACTATCCTACTTAAAGTGATAGTTCACCCAATATACTCACTCTCATGTCATTCCAAACCTCTTTTGTGTAAAGAAGATATTTTTTTAAAAGTCTCCATTTTTTTGTCCATACAATGAAAGTCAATGACATCCAATGTTATTTTAGTTTGGAATGACATTAGGGTTTAGTACAGTAAATGATGGAAGAATGTACTTTTTTTGATGAGCTGTCCCTTTAATTTGCCAACAGATTTCATCTTTTTTTGCTGAATCTTTACCCAGTGTTGGTGGCCAGATCATTTTTCCAACTGGTTATTGTAAAAGAGTAGCAGAGTAAGTTTTTTGTAACTTTTGAGTGTCATCTTTTTATTCAGAATCTGCTGAATGAAGCTGCTTGTTTTTTTCCCCTCAGAGTACGTTCATGAAGCAGGAGGGGTTTATGTGGCAGATGAGATTCAGACGGGCTTCAGTCGTGTTGGGAGTCATTTCTGGGCTTTTCAGCTTGAAGGTGAAGACTTCTGCCCTGACATTGTGACTATGGGCAAACCAATGGGCAATGGTCATCCTATTGGATGTGTGGCCACTACAAAGGAGATAGCTGGTGCTTTTACAGCCAATGGTGTGGAGTACTTCAACACAGTGAGAACCGTTATGCTTAGAAATCATTTTGTGCTAAGGAATGTAGCTTTTACATCCTTTGTAAAGTGAGTTTAGGTAATATTTAACCTTTTACCCCATGCAGTTTGGTGGTAACCCAGTATCCTGTGCCATTGGTCTGGCGGTGTTAGATGTGATAGAAAAAGAAGACCTCAGAGGCAATGCTGTGCATGTCGGAGGCCATCTTAAAGAGCTGCTCCTTCAGCTTCAGACTAAACATCAACTCATCGGAGATGTAGCGGTCAGTATGAAATGCAGAAAATCAATCTTAACTGAGACCTCATTAAATACTGATACTGTAACATCAGGGTATATCTCAAAGAAGAAAATGAACAGATGTGTCTTCTGTTCTTTTTCTGCAGTGGTGTTGGACTGTTCATAGGTATGGAGCTAGTTAAAGACAGAGTGTCCGAAAACCTGCAACAGAAGAAGCAGCATATTTTGTTCGAAGGTACTGACAATTTTTCTTCTTTCTCAGCTTTTTGCATTTATCTAATAACCAACTGCACTTTCTGATTTGTTCAGGCTTAAAGAGGAGCGTATCAGTTGTTAGCACTGATGGACCATGGGACAGTGTCATCAAATTCAAACCTCCAATGTGCTTCAGTATGGAGGATGCTGAAAGAGTCGCTACTAACTTAGACCAAATTCTCACAGGTTGGTAGTAATTTAACTGTTAATTCAGATAGTCTGACTCGGCAACTGCAATAATTTTGTTTTTAAAATAATGATTAACTATTTGTCTTTGGACTTGCAGAATTGAAGGATACCCACCAAAAGAGAACTGTGGAAACATTTATTAATGTCAGTGCATAAAGGAAACATTTTACATGATTTGCATTCTTGAATATAAATCTGTATATTCAGAAATTCTGTTAAAATACTGAAAGGTGAAAATTCACTCATGCTACACATCTGTCATCAAAAACTTTTGAAATAAAACTTTTTATATTAACATGAAATCACTCCTCTATATGCAAGTTTCCAGAATGAGGTGTAAACAAATAATAAAGAGATTATGATTTCATTGTGCTTTTATACTTACAGTTATACAACAATATAAATCACGTTGTGTAAACCTGATTGTACACAAATACTCTAGTCTCTATATCAAGTTGTATATTACATTTGTACTCAAATATGTGTTGTGACTGCAATAAATAATGACACTAATAATAAATGTGGTTATTGACAAGCAGATTTGCTTTTTCTGAAAAATATGTTTTCCCCTTTGTCAATATCTTTGCAATACATAAGACAATCTTTGTGTGTGCAAAGCATTTGAAATTACTTTTTTTTAAGAATTAAAATTAACAAAATGTTTTTACCTTGTTATATTAATTCATACAAAATCATCTTGTGAAGCCTCTGGAACCTGTAAAACAATGTTTAAATAAAAAAATAAGCCTAAAATCACAAAATGCATGCATGTGTGTGAGCGGCTCTCACCTCGTTTTGAACTTAAAGCCTGGCTGGTTTTGAGACCTGAAGTCTGTCTGGTGTTTTTCAGTTTCTCATATCCTATTCTCTCCACGACTAGCAGCCTGAGAGTGGTTCCTCCCTCTTTATCAGTCTCACTACTTCATCAAAATACTCTTCCTCCACATTCTGTCCATTCACCTCTATCACCACATCCCACTCACACAGCCCAGCTCTCTCTCCTGCACTCCCCGCCATCACCTATAGACAAGAAGGAGAATTACACATATCAGTTTTTCATAGACTTGGGAAAGCATATTTATTTAAAGCTGTAGTCTGTAATTTTTCAATTTTAAATTACAAATTTAGGTGAATTATTCATTGAATCTGCAAAGACAAATATAAGTCAAGTTATTTTCTCTGAAAGAGTAAACATTGTGGTGATAACAATACGATTATTCTTTTGTTTGAGCATCCCAACCCTGTCTTAGCCAATGGCATGGATCTGGGGGCAGGACTATCATCTGCCCGACCAATGGCATATGAGGGGAATGCTCAGTGAGACTTGTGTGAAAACATTGTGTCAGTTTTGCTTTAGATTGCTGCAGGGATGACATATTTTTGTAGGCTAAAACCTGGAAACGATTAGCATTTTAGCACTTTCGGTTCAATTGTCCTAAATATAGTGGGTTTTCGAATAGGTTTGTTGTTAAATGCCTGAAATAAGGTCTTTAGTTCAAATAAGCCCAAGATTCTTTCAAGTTTTTTGCTACAACTTAAAATGCATTAGTGATACCGCCCCTTAAAGGGATAGTTCACCCAAAAATGAAAATTCTGTCAGTATTTACTCACCCTCATGTTGTTCCAACCCTGTAAGACCTTCATTCATCTTCGAAACACGAATTAATATATTTTTGATTAAATCTGAAGGAGATCTTGAGGATTGAAACTTGCCGGCCTCGAAAAGTTATTAAAGACATCGTTAAAATCGTCCAAGTGACTACAATGGCTCAATCTTAACTTTATCAAATGACGAGAATACTTTTTGTATTCGCAAAAACAAACAAAAATAACGACTTTATTTCAACTATTCAACACCTTCTCTTTGGGTCTCTAGTCAGTTAAACTAGTGTAACTGCGTAGAGCTACATCAGCACGTAGGCTCACTATTGGCTGATGCTGGTCATGTGCAGTAGCGGAGTGGCAATCGAGAGAGTCGAGAGTTTCCCGGTGGGCCGGTAGTGTTTCGAGGCCACGAGGGCCGGTCTGATAAAATGAATTTTGCAAGTTCGCCATGCGCACCTGGGGCCCAATTAAGCGAATGGAAGAATTTTTTTTTTTTACTTTTTCTATAACGGAGCATATATTTGCACTATGTGCCTCTTTATAGCAAAAAGACACCTGCAATGGAATAGCTACAGTGGCGTAGGTGGTAGAGCGAAAGCATATGAAAGCACCCTTTGATGTGTTCGACACGAGTTTGAATCCGGGCTTTTGCCAAACTCTCTCTTCTCCCTTTTCCCAACACATATGTAAAGATGTAAAATGTATAACCTAACATTAAGGTCTCTAGCGTTATATTTTGCCAACAAACTAAAATTGAAACCATGATATGGCTTTGTGAATGAATAAAACGGCACAAGACTTTAAGAATAGCATCCTGTTTGTGCTGCATGATTACTTTGCTCACGCGATCATCATGGTCATCGTGGTGTTTTCTCCTAAATAAAAGCTGAAGAGTTTTTTTCTTGCAAGTGAAGAAATAAGGACAAAAGTATTTTAATTTTCCTATATTATAGTGTGTAATGTAGGCTAAATATACACTTTTGAAATACTCATTTTCATTTATATAGTACATTTATAGGATAAATGGATTTTACGTCATAGGAATAATTATATAATAAATTACATTATTACATTATAATAATTGTTTGGCATCCTAAAACACCATTGATAATGTAATGTAGACTGAGACGCTCATAACTAAAAAGATGCTTGAGCCCTCTTTATTGTCCTGGTACAATGCTTTTTCTTTGTTCAACGAGCAGTTTATGGGTTGAAGCTCTTAATTTTCAGAGAGCACGAGATTGAGGCATTTAACCTTAAAATCGACAAAATTTTCTTTGCGGGGAGCATGCCCCCGAACCCCGTAGAGGCACAGAGGTGCACCCAACATAGTTTTACAAAGTCCTATGGGAAAGAACGACTATTTATGAACTTTACTCCAGCTTGGTACAACAAAGTTCATTTTTAATCAGTAAAACTGTAAATGCTATATTAAAATCCTGCCGAACGAGAGGGCCGGTGGTCTACGAAATTCCGGTAGATTTTTTTGTCCCACTCCGCCCTGGTCATGTGTGTGATGCGTGTGACGTACAACAACAGATCATATGCTGTTAAACTAGTAACCTGTCTCAAGGCCCAGAGAGAAGGACATGAATAGTTGAAATGAAGTCGTTATTTTGGGGGGGGTTTGCGCACAAAATGTGTTCTCGTCATTTGATAAAGTTAAGATTGAGCCACTGTAGTCAATTGGACTATTTTAACGATGTCTTTAATAACTCTTGGAGGCCAGCAAGTTTCAATCCCTCAAGAAGCCTATGGACTAGTATGGAGGAGTGATCCAGCTCTCAGATTTCATCAAAAATATCTTAATTCGTGTTCCGAATATGAACAAAGGTCTTACAGGGTTGGAACAACATGAGGGTGAGAAATACTGACAGAATTTTCATTTTTGGGTGAACTAACCCTTTAACATTTTTAAAACAATCCTTATCTTGAAAAAGGTATTTGCTAGTAAGTGTCTAATTGGGACTAAAGTCGATGATATTAAACGTCATGCATTTAGACTTGCATTGCTTCTTTTCTGCAATAAGCCAAAAGTCAAAGGAAAAATCCTATTGGGTTTTTGTCAAGGGAAACAGGGAGATACTAACTTACTGGTTGGCCTACAAACATCATTACTTCTAAAATTTAAATGAACATTTAAGACATTTAGTAGATCTACCAATAAAATAATAACTAAACTGAGAAACAGTACCTGGCCGATATACGTCCCAGGCTTATTTTGAACACAGCCTAGGTTGAAGCCAAATCCCGAAGGACTCTTTTGAAGCACACAAAGTCGAGGCTGTGCTGGATTTTGGTGTCCCTCATGATGTTGTGGGGGAGGTTTAGAGAGACTGTTCCCTTTTTGGAATCTGGTCTTCATAGAACAGCAATGGAGAAATACCCAGCTGAAGTGGATCAAATAACAGACACCTTCTCAGTGATAATTTTAAGCACTACTGCAAGAGATAATGATTCCTATGCTATGTAGGTCACAGCGACCCCACCCATTCCCTGGGGTCCATGTCTGTTCCACACATTCATGATTTATTCCATTTCAAAAACACCTGTTTCAATGTGTAGCATAAGAATTAGGAGCATGAACCAAGACTCTTGGTTAGCCCTCAGGGTCAAATGTCTTCAATCAGAGGTAAAATATGTTGATTTAGCAGCTGTTCGTTTAGCAAGCACGTTGAGCATGTGTGTATGCGTGCATTAAGCACCTGTGTGTAATAGTCTCTGCCTGGGATGGAGATGGTGGTTAGGGTGACCTGCTGGCCGCTTTTGCCGTATTTTGCTGACAATGCCCTCATGCTCTGCATCCTCCACCTGCTCCCCGTTTACCGCTAGCACAAGCTCTCCATCCTCCATTCCTGCAGTCTCAGCTGGGCTGCAGGGGTCGATATCTCGTAATACATGAGCTATACAAGTCAATATAACACAAAGTGATGGAAATGTACTGTATACTGAAATAAAATGTCTACAGTGTTTCTGGCTAGTACCACATTTGACTACTAAAACAGGGATTTAAAAAATATTTGATGCCATAGACCCCAAATATGTTCCTTTTATACGAAGGCCCTCCTTCCTAAAATATTCAGCTTTATATTTAAAATAGTATTTTTTGATACTATATAACACACAATACAATACAATGTTTAAAATATTATCTGAAAAAATTTTATCCTTTTTCTACCCACCATTAGAGCATATTATATGTATAAACCTGAAGAAAAACATAAAACTATATGTATCAAAAATAAAATAACATCACCTAATGTCCAACCAGTCTTTGGAATAAAATAATGTCCAATTTTGTAAGTTTTAAACTTAATTATTTACTGTATATCATTCTTACTTTATTAGTAATTTAATATTTTATATAAATATGTATTAATTTTTGTAATATAATAATATTACTTATTTACAATTTATTATTTATTGTAATATTTACATGATATGTGTATAATTAATATTTATGTTTAATCATACATATTAATGCTTATAAAATATGTATAGTGATTATTCAGATAATTTTAGTGCTTCAACTTAAACTTATTTCAGTTATTTGCCAAGACACTATTTTTATAAAATATTTAGATTAAATTTAAATTAATTTCAGTTTACAAAAACTTTTAATAGTTTTAGTTAATAATAACTGGATTGATTTCTTACCAATACATCCAGATCGATAACTTCTCTTGCCTTAAGAGGAACCCGTATCCCTGTGGTCCTTGAGTCAGGTGTAGTGTTTTTGGTCTGTAGGGTAGATTATGAGTTTTTGGCGAAAAGCAGGAATTATCTGGTAATCTCAAGCGATTATAACTCTTTTCACTCCTGCTGTCAATTACCAAGACAGTCACGTGGTCCTCACATTTCTTTCACCTGATGGAACAAAGTGGAATGCTAGAAGCTATATGGTCCCTAAAACTGAAAATATTGGAGATTACATTCTAATAAAAATATCACATATGACTACACTTACCATTTTTGACAGCGCTGCATATGTGAGTGCTGAAACCATGACTCCATTGATCCAGATCAGCCTGTCTCCATTCTGGACTCCTGCTCTCTCAGCTGATCCATCATTCACTGGACTGAGACGATAACAGCCTCGCTCACCTATTCATATATTGAATGAACCAGAACTGTCCATAATGGTCCATGTTTACATACACCAGGCTGAAACATTCCATGACAATATGCATCAACTACTTTCTAATCTAATTCCTCATGAGTTCCTCATCCATCCATCCATCCATCCACCTAGGGCTGCACGATTAATCGCACGATGTTGTTTATGCGCATCTAATCATTAAAGCCGGTTCCCTGATTAGCAGTAAATCACCTTCACCTGCTTTCAGATGGGTGGCATTTACTACAAAGAGCCGTAGTTAACTGACAAGCTGAGCCATATTCGCATTAAATATCGCTGGCGGATGCGTCCTGAATACTGACGCGATTTGGCTCAGCTTGTCAGGTCACGGCTCTTTGTGATGCCGCTCCATGCTGACAAGCAGGTGAAGGTGATCTACTTGAAGGAACCGGCTTTAATGATTCATGATGCGCATAACAACGCGATTGATGCGAGCCTACATCCACCCACCCACCCATCCATCCATCCCCATCCATCCCCACCCATTCCATCCATCCATCCATCC